>MTQE01001418.1:2908311-2923336 GCA_014337955.1 Aspidoscelis marmoratus
CTAGCATCTGAAGAAGTAGATGTGCCCATTGGGCCCCTTGGCATCTGAAGTAATAGACGTTCCCATTGGGCCCCTTAGCATCTGAAGAAGTGGATGTGCCCATTAGGTCCCCTAGCATCTGAAGAAGTGGATGTCCCCATTGAGCCCCCTAGCATCTGAAGAAGTCGACGTGCCCATTGGGCCCTCTAGCATCTGAAGAAGTCGACGTGCCCATTGGGCCCTCTAGCATCTGAAGAAGGAGACGTGTCTACGAAAGCTCATGCCACCAACCCTTCTCCTGCTAGTCTCCAAGTCCTACTAACTACCTTGCTGGACTTTTGAAAAGAGATCTGTTTCTGGAATGATCTGTCCGCATGTAATATCCTTTCTGTCTTTGCAAATCTGGGCCATACTGAACAGGTGAGCAGGTGGCATGCTGGAGAGAGAAGAGTCTGTGAGTTCCCCTATTTAGACTTTTCTTAAATGGCCCCAACCTTTAACCTCTGAAGTGCAGTCATGTGCTAATCCTAGTAAAACAGTGTGATTTGGTTGTGCTTAGAAGTCACTGCCAACTTTCGCCTTTAATGCTGCATGCTTAGCACCTTTGGGGGTCCATCAGGGATGCTTTTAAATGGATCAGATGTGCTGTTTGATGGCTAAAACGAGCCATTCCCTAGAAGGAGAAGAGACACTTTCCTTATTCAGTGACGTGTTACACAGTTTTGTGGGAATAAAAATATAAATTACCTAACAGGATTGGCATAAGTTATCAACCAGGTTGCATATATTACCAAGCTGTGACTATAAGACCATGTGACATATTAACTAGTTGAGTGTTGTAGAGGGTAAAGTTATACCCAAGGGTAGAAAACATATAATTTGGGCAATTCTGCACTGGTCGGTATATCAAACCAGCAAGCATCTTGGGAGCTTCCATTTTGCATACTGGTACAATCTAAAGGAGGCTCTGAGTGGAATCTCCCACAGTCCATATTAGGGGTGGGAACGAATGCATTTTTTCATTTGAATTCAAGTGAGTTTGAAGATTCGATTCAATTCGAATTTTAAAAACCTGGATTTTCTAATTTGCATACATCTCGTTTTTGTCCTGTATTATAAGTGCAAATGCATATGATATTTGTATGCAATATTTGTGGATCTGTTCATTTGAATTATTTTAAAATCTGTATCAGATTTTCAAAAATCTGAAATTCATTTGAATGTTTGAATTCGGATTTTCGAAAATCCCTAGTCCATATCAGCTTGCGAAAGGGATGCACCTCGTATACTTGCTGGTCCACTGTATTGGCCAGCGCAGAATCAGCCTTTGGTGGAGACGTTATTGGACATACTCATAGGTTAGTTGAAACTGGTTGTAGCTTAGTGATGGATAAAGTGTGTCCAGAGCAGAAGCTTGCTGGCACCACCCATGGGTTCTCTGTACTTGTGTCAAGAAAAGTGCGCAGATATGTCCACGAATATTCAAAGGTATTTGAAATTCAAACATTTGAATTCGAATCGAATGTCCATAAATTCACATTTAAAGATTCAAACAAATTTCAAATTTCAAATCTATTCGTTCAAATTATCCAGATATTCGTGAGCGCATCGATCCATAGACAACCCGTACTTGCAGATACGCAACCTTCCCGCATCCATAAGCATTTCTACAGATCCGTATGGGATGGAAACATTTTGCCTGTGGGATAACTGCAGGAAGCATGGGTGCGTACGCGTTGCTTAACGATGTGTCGAATTTTAAGACTCAAATTGAGTCGAATTTTCAGATATTTGAATTGAATCGAATTCCAAAAACTGCATTTATGCACACCCCTCTTGTCCACATGGCGGTAAGGATTCAGCCCCAACTCAGATGTGTTAAAGAATATTTAGGCTACACCCCTATGTGGCTTAAAAAACAAAACACCTCAGAAGTGGATTAGAGATGCTGCATGCCAGTGTCTCTTTCTCTCCTCTAATCCACACTAAAAACATTAAAGTGTAGGGCAGCTGTTTAAAACAATGTTTGTTGTCTGCCTTTGTATTGTGTTTTTTTATTTCATTTAAAGTGCGGCTGATCTTTGTAAGTTACATTTAGAATAAAGTCTAAGCTTTTTTTTTTTCAAAAGTAAGAGGGTAACGAGGCCTTGTAATGAGTTTTCTTGCAAAGTATTACGTTGCATGTTTATGTTCTGTTAGAAGGTGCTCTGGAGATTCAGCGTAAATGTTTTAAGGAAATACTTTTGGCACAGAATGCAAGAAACCTTTCCGAAGAAAGAACCGAATCTTAACTAATCTTCCACACGGCTTTTGCTGTTGTTTGTTTCCATTCCTGGCGTGTTTTCCTGTTTTTACAAAAATCTCTAGAGAAGTGAGATGCAAACCATTCTCCAATGTTATTGAGATGTAATTGATGTATTGCATGCTTGGGTGTTTTTCCACTGTCACTAAAACTACCCATTAAGTACCCATTAATGGGTACTTAATGGGTACTTCTAGTGACAGTGGAAAAACACTCCCTGTTTACCTTGTAGGGATGTGCACAGATTTTTTTTGCATTCAAACTGAATCCAAATGCAACAAAATCCTAATCGAATAAAATACATTTGAATCCGTTCGAATGTTAGATTCAAATCTGAAGATACGAATGTTGACAACATTCGTGTGTGTTATACATATCTGTATGCATTTCGTACGCCTCCCGTTGTATCTCGTATGCATCCCGTTTTCATTCCGTATTGTAAGTGCAAATGCATACAGATATGTACGACTGAACTGTACGTTTGAGTGTTTTGTATCGTTCAAATGAATGTTTTAGAAGATTGGAAATTTGTACAAATGTTTAGATTCGAATGTGAAGACGTTCTATTCGAATTTGAATGTCCACATTTGACCAGCTTCAGTCATATTTTGAATGTTTAGAACATTCATACGCATCCCTATTACCTTGAACTTGTACTTAAGAAATTTTGCTCCAGGGCTGATCTTACATTATATTTGTATATTTAGAAAGCAAGTGCTGCAAAATCTAACCTGTACAGTATATGATTTTTTTTAATGGAGATTTTGTAAGGAATCAAGGAATTTAAGTTGTTGGTGGAAAGTTTTTTAAATTTATTTTGAGAGAATGTTCTCTAGAATACTTATTCTTGAGGATAACTTCCACTCAGGAATAATAAAAATAAATGCACAGCAATGCCATTTAAAAAAAATTACTTTCAGATCCTAGATTCTTTAGAACTGAAGTATCTAAAGGTGCTGAAAATTCAGTGCAAGCCAGGAGAAAGCAGTTTGCAAAGGGAAAATGATAAAGTTAGAGCAAATGCAGCAGGGTCCTTAGTTTGGCTGAAACAAACAAAAAATATTATGGAAAGAAAATCCAATAGGGATTTTTTCAGCTCTACTGTAGAGGCTATGTTTAAAACCCCCTCAAATATCAGTTAGGGAAAACACGACATTTAATCTCACTGCTGGAATAATTAGATTCTTTCAAGAAAGTAGCCAAAAAGAACTCTAGTAGCTGTTCGCATAATATGACCCTATAATTTGACTTGTCAGTCACCAGATGGCACACGCAGAATGGGATGCTGACTGGGCGGTGTTGCGTTTCTTCACTGCTGCCTGCTTTCCCTTGCCTCGGGCACTTGACAGTTGACAAAACCAAAGACATAACAAGAAGTGTAGTATGATTAACAGCAAAAGTTCTCTCAAACTGTTTTTCTGCTTCGTGCTATGCAGACAGTTTGTACGGCATTCCGAAGATTCAGATATATTTTAGACAATGGGCGCTACCAGACAGCATGGGGAAACACTGGATCTTTAAGAAAGGCTGATTATTTCCCTGAGGGTGCTAGATTAATGTGGGTCTAGTGGTCTAGTGTTAGGAAGCCAGCTGGGTGACCTTGGGCTAGTCACAGCTCTCTTCTGAGCTCTCACAGCCCCACCTACCTCAGAGGGTGTCTGTTGCGGGGAGAAGCACAGAAGGTTTGTCAGCCACTTTGAGTCCCCTTAAATGGGTGAGAAAAGCGGGGTAGAAAAGCCAACTCTTCTTCTTCTTCTTCTTCTTCTTCTCCTCCTCCTCCTCCTCCTCCTCCTCCTCCTCCTCCTCCTCCTTCTCCTTCTTCATACTGAATGTTACTGCTGTGGCTGTTTGGTGGTGGTGTTATTTTCTGCAGCAGTGAAGTCCTAGATTAATAATCTGTTGCCACACCAGATGCCTGATACCATGTTGGGCTGCTGCAACCAGTCGCAACTCAAAGGCCAGATCTCAGACTGGGCGTTCCTGTGTTCTCTTTAAAACTTCAGCATCATCTTGATTGCATCAGTATTTGGTGCAACCTGACCTGTCACAGCTTTTTTTTTTTAATAAAATAAAATCTAGGAACACACTTATGGTGTGAAAACAGTAAAAGGAACCAGAATACAGAATTCCTGGATAAACAATCCAACAATAAACGGAAGCAGGTTGTACTAATCTAGCAGCTTCAGTCTGATGCTCTGAGGGGAAATTCCAACGTTTTCGAAGATGCAGCATTTCACCCAAGGTGTGTAAGCTACCATACTTTCTTAAATACGGTGCTTTAATGGGTATGCTTGCACAAGTCCAGTATGGCGTCAGACCTGGCTGCTGGTTTCGCTATGTCTGGAGGAAACCCACAAATTGTTTTTGAAAGTAGGCATAAGAGTTTTCTCATGATTCATATCTGCAGGAAGCCAAATAGTTTTATATGCTAACAAACTCACATCCACAGTTTACAGCCGGACCCCCGTATCTGCTGGGGATATGTTCCTGAAACCGTGGATAATCGTGGATAATCGTGACCAGGCACTGGGGTACTGGGGTTGTGCAATCCTAGAACCAGAATTGCTTTTCTGGCCTCCGGAAGGCCTATTTCGGCCTCCGTAGTGCATTGTAATAAGCGTGTGATGCCAAAGGATGCCTTCTGCCTGCCTCCCACGTCCACCCTTACATTTTGGGACGGGCTCTAGTGGTGTCACGCGCCTATTCCAATGCTCTACAGATGCCGAAATAGGCCTTCCAGTTCTGGGTGCTTTTCCCTTATGGTACCCATGTGGGGTGGAGTGGGGCTGATCCGGTAACAGTGGTTAACTGAAACCATGGTTACCAAATCAGTGGATACAGGGATCTGATTGTACTTCTAGTAGGGAGAGCTGAAAGAGGAGCAACATACCACAGTTCTTGGCTTACAACTGCATCCGCACCAGGAAACTGTTATTTACCTCCGGACCACCTTGCAAGGTCAGGGTTTGGGTTTGATTTTAGCTTCCCATTTGTGATTTAAGTGAAACCAATCGTGTTCATTTAAGAAAATGACTGCTTCCTCATTTCTCTATATAAAAATTAACAGTGTAGAGAAATAAAAGTAAAATAGCATAACTGTAAAAACTATTAAAAAATCAAAAATAATGAATAATAGCAACAGAAACAAAAACCGCCAACTGGAATTTTCACTCCAAATCAAGTTGGAAACCATGAATTCTGGTTCAGCCATGTATCCTTCTCTCGGGGGAGGTTTGAATTAATGTTCTGCTTCTTCCTTATGGGTATAAAAATCCTTAAATGAAGTTGAATTTCTGTGTCCAGCGATTGAAAATCTGGCAGGTAAGACATAAGCCGGTGATGGCCAACCTATGACACGCGTGTCACAGGTGACACACCAAGCCCTTTTGGGTGACACACCTGGTCACCCTGGCACCTGGGCATGTAGTGCTTGCTTGTTCTTGAAGTGTACGAAATCCCAACTTTCAATTGAAGATTTAGCAAACGAAATTCAGCAACAAAAGTCACTAATGTAAAGATTATGTAATGTAAAGTTATAATGTAAAATATAACTTTTTTACTAGAGCTACAAACATCACAAAATCATGGGTATTTCTAGATGTGACACAGCACCCGAGTTAAGCTAGGTTTTTTTGTGAATTTTGACACACTGAGCTCAAAAGGTTCACCATCACTGACATAAGCGAATGTAACAAGAACTCCCATGCTTTGTAGAATGAATCCAAAATGCAAAAGAAAACTTCCTGACCTTGGAAGTGAAAAAGTTGGATCAGTTTATAATAGGATCTACAGAAGCTTTTGTGGAGTCCGATCCATTTCATGCACTTCCACCAAACTCAGGATCACGAAGAAGGGGGTGGCTCTCAGACCAGCAGCAAATATTCCTAAGGAGACCAACGCATTGTACTTGGATTTAAGAGCTGTACTGTTTGTTCTCAGGACCCAGGAATTGTAATAGTATACTTCTGCCGATAGTTACGTTAAAATCTTTCGACAAGGGGTACACAAAACATTTGTGCAAAATAAACGTTTTGCATTTGAAACAAAGTGTTCTGGGCATTTCAAACAGAGAACAAAATGTTCTTTCAAAAAAGAGCTTCTAAGAGTTCAGAACATTTCCTGCTATCATACAACTGCGGGGTGGATGTCTCCCTCCCAAAGTTGCTGATGCTGGAAGAAAAGGAAAGGAAAAAAAAAAAGAAGGATTTTCCCTTACTTTTCAGAAGCGGCAATTACTGCTGTTTCACCCCACATGTTTGCTGGTCTTGAACCAATTCTAGTTCATGATTTAACTTAAAGCTTAGTGATTTTGATAGAATTAAATGGAGATCTATGGAGATCCAGCTAGGATTTCCATGCTGAAGACCCTCAAATCTGGGAAGACTAAGGAAATCGCATTAAACTCTTGTCAGAAATGGACCCAATATCTCAAGCCATGTTCCTTCTGGATATTTCTTACTTGTGCTCTTATTTGCCACTATGACATTCACAAAATGCACGCCAAATATTTATTTATTTATTTTATTATTTATATTTCTATCCCACCCTATACCCAAAGGTCTCAGGGCGGGTAACAACTTTTAAAATCCAGCATATTGAAACACCTATATTAAAACAATAATAGCCATCACAACATTTAAAATCCAACATGTTAAAAAACAAAACGATATCAATTAAAACAGTAGTGTTTCCAGTGGGGGAAAAACAGGACCAACATTTAGCCAAAGGCCTGAGCGAAGAGGTGCATCTTCACTGCCTTCCTGAACATGATCAAAGAAGGGAGGAGCCTGGTGCACCTCAAGGGGGAGACTGTTCCATAGCCTGGGGGGCCATTACTGAGAAGGCCCTCTCTTGGGGGCCCACATGCCTCACTGCTGAAGGCCCTGGGACAACCAGGAGGGCCTCCCCTCCACCAGTATAATAGCAGCGGTATAATATTCTTGTTGGGTACCACTGAGTTGGGTTTGACTTCCAGTTGAGTACATGGACACTTCCGAAGGGACTGGGCACCTCCTACGCAATTTTCTTGGCAGGGACACAGAATAGGTTTGCCATGGCCTACTTTTAGGAGAAGGTAGGGGATCAAACCCGCAACCTTATGGTTGCCAGGCTGTTTGGTCCACCACTGAGCTACAGCTCCTCCCAACAGTACAATATAATAACTATATAACAGGAATATAATAATCATATTCACATCTTCCTTAGATTTATGGAAGCCTACAAAAAGGATAATGAAAGTTCCCATGGTTTTTTTAAATTCATAATGTAAACATCACATGAACATAAAATAACAAGCTGTATCAGGAAAGAAAAGCAACAACAAATGACCGAGGATCACATCTTACATAGAAGATCATTGTGAATCTACTTAGTGTTTATTAGTTTAAAATGTAAAGGCTGGAAAAAGCATCAATATTCTTCATCTGACAGTTGTTATCGAGAAGGAAGGTGAAGGGCAAAGTGCAGGGTTGATTTCAGCAATAAAGGGTGACCATTTATCAATGGAGTGAGCCTGTGGATCCGTGGATTGCATTTCATACTGTTGAGCTGTAATTAGTTCATTGATCAGTAAAATCCATGTACGCATAATCCGTTTTGTCACTCTTGTTTGGCCTGAGGATTTCCAGTGAAGGGCTATTTCGGCTTTAGCCGTGGTAATCTTAAATATCCAAATTGAATCAGGTTTTTTGACATTTGAATCGCGGATCCATTACTGAAAACATATTTGGCACATGGCAACTTGATATAAATGTAACATGAGAAGCAATAAAGAGGAAGCTGTTTGAGAATGCATTTGAGACTAAGAGAGTTACCTATGAAACTATTATCTAAATGGTACGGAACTCCCACTCAGTTAGGTTACGTTGTCCCGAGTTTCACCTCTAATTGCTGGAGGGGATGTGGAAGGAAAGGAAATTATTACCATATGTGGTGGCAGTGCCCCAAGCTAAAACCTTTCTGGGTCCAGATCTGAAGCAATGAATGACACGGACACGGGAGTGGAGAAGAGTTGCTTGCTTTTACTAGGCAGTGCAGTTGCTTGTATATCGTTACACAGGATATACATTGAATGAATCACTCTGGGTAAGCAGGAAGGATTGTTGGGCAAAAGGGAAACACTCAGATATCGGTTGAGCTGGCGCGCGATGTTCTCATGAACAGTTTGCGTAGGTGATGCTCTTGGACATAGTATGTGTCTAACTTAAGAGTATGAGTCTTGCTTAAGAAAGATAAGAGGGGTCAGCATTCTCTAGGAAGCGTCCTTCTGCTGAGGTTTGCCACCCAAGCAGAGAAGCGTTCTGATAAGCATGCTCTAGGAAACTTCCGTCTGCTGAGGTTTTCCATCCGAGCAGGAAAGTGTTCCCACACAGATCTCCAGTGAAATTAATGATAATATGAGTACTAATATTCAGATCTACCCAGAGTTAGCATTGTTACAGATATATAGAGAACAAAGTAGAGAAGTAGGGAAGAAATATATGGTAGACCACCTTCTAAAGGTGGCACTCTCAATGATAGCAGCTTCGTGGAACACGGAGGATAAGTGTAATATCGATATTTGATACACTTATATAATAGATCAGTTAATGCTTGATATAGTAAGACAGAAGAGGTTATAACATTTGGGGGAGTATATTAAAGCTCTGCTTGGGACTTTATGGAAAGAACTATTTGTTTACATTGCCAGAAAGTGAGCTAAATAATAAACTGAAGGAGGATGTATGTAAACTGCTGTTATGTCTGAGATAAGGGGAGGGGGGCTTGGGTATTCACTATGTCAATGTTCTGTTTAGTGTTTGGTTTTGTTATTATCTCGTTTTGTGCCAATAAAAAAAAACCCTAGGCAGGTCTATATGGGAGAAGGAGCTCCTCCAGATAGTGAGGACCCAGGCCACGTAGGACTTTATATGTTAACATCATGATATCCATCCAGTCAGAGGCTCACATCACCACCTGGGCTGCTGCATTCTGCACTAGTTACAACTTTCTGGCTGTTTCCAAGGGTAATCCCATGTAGAGCACACTACGGTAGTCCAGTCGGCAGGTTTATTTCCTGTGTGCTCCAGTGCTCACATGCCACACCGCCAGCTTAAAACATCAACGAGTGAAGGCTAAGGGAGCCAGAGTACAGTAGATTGATCTCTAACTACTTTGCACTTTCAACTGAATGCTATTTTGTGCATATCTCTGATGCACAACAGGTCATCCCTTTCATCCAAGATCAGGTCATGGATGACAGATAAGTTATTTTGGAATGGACTGACATTCATTCGTTCAGTTTATTTGTATACCGCCTTTCTAATAAATTACTCCTCCTCCTCCTCCTCCTCTCTCTCATTCCCTCTCCCTCTCCTCCTCCTTATTCTTCAGGAGGCATAATTCTCTTCCAGGGTCAACACTATAGCACAGTGGTTCTCAACCTTCCTAATGCCGTGACCCCTTAATGGAGTTCCTCATGTTGTGGAGACCCCCAACCACAGGGGCAGAGCAGCTGGGAGGTGGGAGGGAAGGGCAGAGACTCATTGCGACCCCTCTGAAAGGGTAATTCGACCCCCAAAGGGGTTCTGACCCCCAGGTTGAGAACCACTGCTATAGCACCACCAAGCTAGTAGGCAGGTTGACAGGTATCCCTGTATTCTGAAGGATAGGAGTGATAGCCTCAGTATATCTCCTTCTCTGTATCCGTCTTCTCTGCTCCATTACCATATCTACCCCTGGTGATTAACAATCAGGTGGGACCCACACGCATTCCCTCTTCTGTCTCACACAGGCGCATACGCTCCTCTGCTTAACAGATCCCCTTCTGTAAACTGCCCTAAGACTGAAGTATAGGCCGGAGTATAAATTAAATAAATAAGGAAATAAGAATCTGGAATCGAATCAAGAACCTTTTGCGGCCACTGTCAAAGCCCACTGCAACAACAAAAGTCATAATACAATGGCTTGGCTGCAAAGGTGGCCATTTTCGAAGACATCAAAGATTGCCACGATCGCAGAGGTGCTATGAAGTGACTGTAAAAGGTCACGGGGACACTTTGTGATGAATTTGTGGCTGTTCTGCAGCTGTGGAGATCTTTTATGGCTGTCATAAAGGACTGTGGTGGCTGCAAAAGTGCTGCAAAGAGGCTGTAAAGAGCTGCTGTGGCTTTTATGGGGCTTTGTTAAGCCTGGCGAGATTCAGTTTTCTTTCAAGCCGAGCTGTGTATTCAAAGCCCCGGCAGCATTTGGGAGTGAGCCGAATGAACCAGCCCAGCTCTCAGTAAGCTTGGCCTGGAAAGTGTTCTTGGTTACGTCGCCTTAAATGGTGTGAGAGTCATGGACAAATTTCAAGGTAGTGGGTGGGCAACTGGTTTGTTCTCTGGTTGTTATGTGTATATATCTTGAGAGGGACGCTTCCTGTGAACCTTTCAGGCAAGGAACCTGTGTTTTCTCTCTTAACTCTTACATGTTATCTTTCACTCTACTGTGTAAGTCTGTATTAATGTCTGCATTTGTGAAGGAGAACCAGAACATTTTGTTGATTAAGAACAAAAATAAAGAGTGGCATCTCAGCAATGGTTATTTTATTTTCCTAAAGGCAGGCGAACCAGTTTGGTCTAGTGGTTAAGGAGCCGGACTCTTATCTGGGAATACCTGGTTTGATTCCACCCTGCCCCATGAAGCCAGCTGGGTGACCTTGGGCTAGTCACAGCTCTTTTCTGAGCTCTCACAGCCCCACATTCTGCTGTGGGGAGAAGAACAGAAGGTTTGTCAGCTGCCTTGAGTCCCCTCAAATGGGCGAGAAGAGCAGGGTAGAAACGCCAACTCTCCTCCTCCTTCGTTTCCTTCTCTTTCTTCTCCTTCGTTGTCTCTTCCTCCTCCTCCTCCTCCTTCTTCAGGAGGGGCAATTCCCTTTCAGGGTCAACAACACCTTCTTTTCTAGTAATGCAATATCTGCCAATCTTTTAACCAACCCTTTGGCTGTTTTTTGAAATGACCATATAGCACCATAAGAGGAGAAATCAGACCACAGCCCATCCGGTCTAGCATCCTGTCTTGCAGTGTCCCATCAGTTGTTTTTGGGTATTCCCAAGCTGAAGGCAAAGGGCGCGATCAGATATGTTTATATAGCCTCCCTCTGGGCAAATCTGAGTCTGGAACGCCAAACATGTTTTCCCGCAATTCACCTTATCCTTTCCCAAATTAGTTTCCTCATTTTCACATGTGGGTTCATAGGACCAAAGGCATCGCTTTATTTTTGGTCAGATCGGGCGGGGAACCACGTTAGCACAGGGAGTTCCCACCATGAGGGAAGAAGTCCCAGTGATGTCTTCTCTTTTTACTCATTTGATAATCCTGCCCTTCTCTGTCCTAATGTGAATCATTCTCCCATTCTGATTACAATCTCATGGCACTCAGCTGCAGAGAAGAGCCATTCTTCATGCTCAGATTTCCCCCTCTTTCCAGGTGCATCAATATGAACTGTAGGTAGATAGCACTGGCAAGCTAAACAATGAGATCCAGCAGTGGTGCCGAAGTAGGTAATTGCTAATAATTGGGAAATTAGTGTGTAATGCTATTTCCTTTCTCAGAAGTTAGTAAATGGCAGAAATCACACCATGGATGCAGTTCCTACAGTCACGGCACAGAAAGATGAGGAAGTTGTTGTCTAACTTGGAAACAAATGGAGGGAACATTGTGGGGAAAAGGCTGGGCATTTTGGCACATACCCGTATATTCCGGTGTATAAGACGACTGGGCGTATAAGACGACCCTCAACTTTTCCAGTTAAAATATAGAGTTTGGGATATACTCGCCGTATAAGAAGACGACATCCGGCATATAAGATGGCCCATAGGTGTCTTTCAATCTTTTTTACAACAGCCATCTGACGCTTGCTTTGCCCAAGGATGCAGCTAGCAACTCTGTTGTTCTAGATACCTTGTTTTCCTAGTATTGGTCTCTATCATATTCTTGTATTTTGTTTAAATGCATAATTGTTTGAAACATTTGGTCATTCTAAGAATTATATTGAAATTTAATACAAATTATTATTCTCTTTTTTACATTCTGCATTGCCACTGTAGGAAACACTGGCTGTGGTATTGCTTTTTTAAAAACTCTTTTTACACTCTAAAAGTTACAAGAGTGTTTGGAAAGTTTTAACATAGAGTTCTTTTCTGGGGGACGTTTTTTTGGGGTGTTTTCCCACTGTCACTAGAAGTACCCATTAATGAGTACAAAAATGCCATTACGTACCCATTAATGGGTACTTTTAGTGACAGTGGAAAAACACCCTTTGTGTGTGTGTGTTCACTCAAGGTACATTTGTAACAATTGTATATTTAATTTCTAAGCATGAGAAATGTTAACCTAGTTAACTTAAACCCTGGAGACTCTGGTTAAATTTATATTTTAGCTTGCTCTTAATAAAATTAGGAAATACAGAAAAATGCTGATCTCTTTAAATGTAGTAATGTATCCTTTCCTTCTAATTTCTCGCCAAGAACTATTTTAGTTTATTTTAGGAAAGCTTTCATCCCTGATAAATCTGTGTTAAGTTATTGTATAATGAGTGAGAAACTGTTAAGACAAATATGATACTCAACCAGTCTGTAACCATTTTTGTGTTTAAAAATTAGCTCTGCTTCACTTGTGTTCAAATTTTGAGTGACATTCTTTATTGATTCTGGAATAAGGCCAGCTTAAAAGAAAAATCACACACTCCTTAACTTCACAATCTTATTTTTAAAAAACTTTAATTTATATGGCTTATCTCTCTGTTATGTAGCTGGAAATCCTTTTACAACACATTGTCTTATTGGATGTGCAAGAATGTTTTTTTTTTGGACATTCTGTTTGAGTCAATTCAAATAATCAGAAATTTGACTTGACTCAAATTATTCAAATTCGAATTTAACAAAACTTGATTCGAATTAAGCAACTTTGAATCTATTCATTCAAATTTTTAATTCGAATTTATACTTATGAATGTTGACAAGATGCGTAGATGCCCATATGAATCTTCCCGACATTCATACACATCTGTATGCGTCCATATACGAGCGTATACATCTCATAGTTACCCCGTACCCAACCCATTTTCGTCCTGTATGGATGCGGGAAAGGTGCAGATCTTCAATTATGCATTGTGCACTAACCCATACAAATACGAATATTTGAAAAATTCAAACAAATAGTCCTGATTCAAATGTTTAAATTCAAATTTCTGTACATTCTATTAAAAATTCGTCAAAATTCGGCACATTCGATCAAAATTTAAAATGCCTACAAATATTCACGCATATCCCTATTTCACTCTGACATCTAGTACAGTGGTACCTCGACATACAAGTGCCCTGACATACAAGTGTTTTGAGATACAAGCCGCCGAGCGAGTGATATTTTGCTTTGAGATGAGAGCAAGATTTGAGATACGAGTATGTAAATACAGTACAGTACATAACATAAACAACTGAGGTGGTGTTTTGGGAGCTGGAATGGATTAATGGGAAAATTGCTTTGAGATACGAGCGATTTGACATAAGAGCAAGGTTACGGAACGAATTAGACTCGTATGTCAAGGTACCACTGTATCAAAATTTGGATCTGGGTAGAACATGTCCTTTTCTAGCAGTCTTACAAAAATACTGTTTGTCTGCATGTTTTAAGTTATTCAGCATTATCAGCAATTTGCTATTTAAGTATAAGACATTTGACAAAAACTCCCAGCTAGCTACTATTCCATAGTGTACGCCAAGATTTTATGCAAGGTCTGTTATTTACAACAACCTGCTTTATTTAATTTCGGGAACCATGTAGAAGGCAACTCATACATAGTAATTTGGAGGATTACCCTTTTTAGGTCATGTCCAACAGATCAAGTGGATTCAGATTGACTTCTTGCCAGTCTAGAAACAAAGAGTTCAGTGTAGTTCCAGATGTACACCTGTTCTTCATTCCTCCTGCCAAATTTGCAAAACTATGGTACAATTATTTACAATGTCCAAAGAACTGCTATGCATGTTGTGGGCGACTAATCTACATAAACACATTTGCTCGGCAGATGAAATAGGGATAGAATTTGGAAGGGTTTGTGTCCCGTTTTTAAGTTACGTATTACAAGAGATTTTCAAGAGAGTCCTGCTTTATTTGATTTTCCTACAGCCGCAAGAGACGGCTGCCACGAAGTTGAGAAAAGATCCCAAGAATACATCATGATTTTATTATTTAATTGCCACATGATTGTATTTGAAATTTGCCTCGTTATCATATATATATTGGCATCTTAACCTGGAATGTTACCGGATGGAAGCATAAGGGAGCAGATGTAGACATGATGGCGTTTCTAACTCAATATGGCTTGGTGGCTTTAAAGGAGACCTGGCTCATGCATTGTGAAAATGTGCTTTTATTGCCCTGTGTTACCACATGTGTTAACCCTCCACAGAAAGGCAAAGGTTGCCCAATTGTGGACTAGCAGTTAAGGAAGAGCTTGGTTGGCAACGGACTAAGCTGTGTCTTAGGCTGAATCTCCATTCAAGGTTTATAACGCTTTGAAAATGGTTTGGATGTCCTTTGGCCCCATTCAAATATAGATTCCCGGATTTTCTGAGGAGTAAATAGCCAAATTTTGCTTTAAAAAACTCCTCAGAGAAACAGTTCTCTCTCCCGGTTTTGCCACTAGCCCACTTTATTTTTCCCCAGTGGGAAGGCTACTGAATTATTTGGGGTGGGGATATGTCCTTTTGGCCAGTGCCTGAC
>MTQE01001418.1:2925761-2944369 GCA_014337955.1 Aspidoscelis marmoratus
TTCGAAGTCTGTGCAAAATAGCTCCAGAGTGCCTTTGAAGTCTGTGCTGAAGTCTGAGTGAACTTTGAATGACTTTGGAGTCACTTTGGAGTCACGCCGAAGTTTACTCCAAAGATCAGCACAGACTTCAAAGGCACTCCGGAACTATTTTGCACAGACTTCGAAATGACTTCGAAATGGCTTCAAAGTGACTTCAGAGCCTAGGTTTAGGGGGTGCTCAATAGGTGCATCCCCTCCCCCTAGCCTCCTTTGGACCCCCATGCCTGTTTCCACTGGAAACAGGCTCCCTTTAATCTGGATTTTCTGGCAGAAGACCCCATTGTAAACCCATTAATGGGGTCTACAGAAAATCCGGATTAAAGGCCAAAATGTACCCATTAGATCTGGATTTCCCCAATGGCAGTGGAAACAATCGGGTCCCAAATGGGTGCCATGGTGGAAATGGGATCATCTGGCTCACACCCAAATGGGTTCTTAATGGGTGCAAAAATGGGTACTTTTTGACAGTGGAAAAACACCCTAAGAATAAAACATATAAGTCCCTCCCTCCCTCCCTCAAATTTGAGCCCCAGTGCAGCTGTGGTGCTCTGTCCATCTCCCTCCGAGGACACAGGCTCCTTAATAGTGTTGTTCGTAACTCGTTATTATATGCAATTATTTAAATTGTACTACTGTTTTGATATGTTCCATATTAAATGGCACAGTTTCATAAACTTTATATATTCTCTCTTACAGTATATCTATCATTTCAGCAAGTTTTGTTCCCAATGTATACCCAACGAGAACCGGGATGTATCTTTCTCCCTGTGCTTTAGAATTACTCCTCAAATGACTAGTTAAGTACTCATGCTCCTGGAATGCTTGTGGTACCATCCAAATGTAATTAAATGCACAGTGCAGGTGCATAGCAGTTGTTAAAAAATCATTAGTGCATTCTCCTAATGGATCAGTTTCACACACAGAGGTAAGGCTAGGCACTTAGGTAAGCTAACAAATCCCCGTAGGACAGACTAAAGCAAATGAAACGCGCAAAACTGATTGGTGTGGATTGTTTCTAAAAGAGAAAACCTCTTAGATTCGAGCACTGTTTGCTGCTCAGGTATCACTGCTGCTGAAGAAGGCTTGACTTGCTAATTTCTTGTGAATTCCTTCTGGAGGGATATAGCTGTGCAAAACGCGGGACGCTCCTCCTCTCATTGTTTCCTCTGCTTTCTGTAACTCGCACTTTATAAAACATTCTCAGCCCTTCAGAATAGTTTATTGCTGACATCAGATGCTGTGTACGGCAGCCTTCTGCAGTCCTGTTAAACGTTTTAATGGCTCTTGCAAATGAGCGGTGCAGGTGAATCGATCTAGAATTCCTTTTTAAGAAGTTCAGAAAATAATTTGCATTTCTTGTAATTTGACACTTTTTTGCCTTTTGCGGTGACCTAAACTGACCCTGAAAAAACATAACAAATAGAGCCTTCTAGTGGTTTCTTTTCATGACATACTTTACCTACTAAGAACAAAGTGTCTACTTTGCAATCAGTGGGCGGATTAGCCATGTTTTTTCATCTAGGTGTAAATATTTTTTTACCTAATAAGGAAGGACAGTTGCTTAATAGTTTGTGAGCCATTCTCAGATTGGTTACCAATATACTCACAAATATTTCACCTACTATCTTGATTCAAATTAAGCAACTTTGAATCTATTCATTTGAATTTTTCTCACCCATTTGAGGGGACTCAAAGCAGCTGACAAAGCTTCTGTTCTTCTCCCCACAACAGAATACCCTGTGAAGTAAGTGGGGCTGTGAGAGCTCAGAAGGGAGCTGTGACTAGCCCAAGGTCACCCAACTGGCTTCATGGGGAGGGTGGAATCGAACCCGGTATTCCCAGGTAAAAGTCTGGCCCCTTGACCACTAGACCAAACTGGCTCACACAGCTACTTCAACTTTGATGAAGTCAAAGTAACATTTACCAGTCAGTTTTGTCCAGCGAGAACTGGAGTACGGACTTCAGTGTTTCGTAGTTGTTGAAGTTTCCTTTTGGCAATGGAATGTTTTTTTTTTCTTGAATTAGATGTTAGATGTGACATTTTAACCATGGCATAAATTCAGTAAATTGACGTTTATTGAAATTTGATGGGATGTTGTAGAGAGCGTGTGAAGAGTGTGCAGTGAACATTCAATTTGAATTCATAGAAATAGCAAACACATTGTGAAGACAGTGAACACTTCATCCTATATCTTTTTAAAAAAATCCCTGGCAATGGAAGAAAATTATAGCACTATCAAGGTATCCAGAGCCAGTGCTATGTAGGGTTTTATAGATTAAAACCTTGAATTGGGACTAGTACGTTATTTGGTAGCCAGTTATTTGCAGCTTGGAAGCGATGGGTGGCCATTCTCTGATCTTACATACTCTCTTGGCTGCGGCATGTTGTACTAGCTGTGTCTCTTGTTTTCAAGGGCAGCCCCACAGAGTTAATTGCAATTATCTAATGGAAAGTTGTCTAGAATCATAGAGTTGGAAGGGACCTCTAGTGTCATCAGGTCCAACCATCCCAGACAGATGTAGGTCCGGCCTCTGCTTGAACAACTCCAGCAGAGGAGAACTCATTACTTCCTGTGGCAATATATTCCACTTACTAATCACCCTCACTGTATGAAAGTTTTTCCTAATATCTAATCTGTATTGACTCCCTTGAAGTTTCATCCCGTTGTTTCTAGTCCTCTCTTCTTGTGCAAGTGAGAATAGGGACGATCCCTCTGCACTGTGACAGCCCTTCAGATACTCAAAGACCGCGATCATGTCTCCTCTCAGTCTTCTCTTCTGTAGGCTAAACATTCCTAGATCCTTCAATCTTTCCTCATAGGACATAGTTTCCAGACCACTAACTATTTTGGTCGCCCTCCTTTAGACTTGCTCTCTTTTTGTCAGTCTTTTTTGAGTTGGGGTGCCCAGAACTGGACACACTTTTCTAGGTGAGGTCAGACCAAGGTAGAGTAAAGAGGAATAATTACTTCTTGTGATCCAAACTCTATACTCCTCTTGATGCATCCTAGGATGGTGTTTGTCTTTTTTGCAGCTGCATTACATTGCTGACTCATGTTCATCCTGTGTTCAACCAGGACACCCAGATCCTTTTCACTTGTGCTACTACTCAGCCTAACTCCTCCCATTCTGTATTCATTTTTACCATTTTTCTTACCAAGATATAGGGCTTTACATTTGTTCCTATTAAATATCATCGTGAAAGCAGGATGTCTCTATCCTTCAATAGCTGGACCTGGTGCACCATCTCATGCTGGGCAGAAGCATTCCTAGTTAGAGAGGCTGCCTATGCTTCCAGTGACAGCTTGGAGTCCAAGAGCATATTCAAGCCAAGCTCGGCCCTTTAGGGGAAATGCTGCTGAATCCAACACTGGGTTAAGGCCAATTCCCAGACTTCAGAAATGCTAACCAACACAACTGTAAAGGATCCGTTCTGGCCCCAATAACCCAAACTGGTTATTTTCTTACTTTGCCTGCCAATACCACAACCTGGACAAAAGCCACATTCAGGCCCAAGCCTCTGAATTCATGAATTTCCATTGCTTTTTTAAAAAATTGTGAATAGCAAGTGAGTATCACAAATGCTTGTACTTACACAAAACTTGTGATTGTGAAAACCATGGATACTGAACGATGACTGTAATTTCTCTTTCCCAGTTCCCAGCCATCCAGTATTGTATTCTCTCCTCTAAAATATCTTGTGTCACTTATTTGCAGAATTTGGAACCACTTTCTCCCATATATGAAGTAACTAGGCACAAAATTTAGACACTTATAATTCCCGTTCTCTCTTCTTTCATCAGTTCTAGTGAAGATATTCCTCACACTAGAAAGAAATAATACCTAGCAAGCTAGTGAATGTACTCTTTTCCTTCCAACTTGAGGCGACCTGGAAGGTTGAGAGGCATTCATAGATTAATTATATCACAGAAGGTGGCTTGACGTCTGTTCACCAGTAATTCCCAGTCTAACCTTGGAGTCCAATGGAAAGGCCAGACGTATCGTACCAAATGTTTGCAAGCAAACCTTCACACTACTGGCTAGCGGCGTTGCCATGTTTGAAATGTTAGTTCATAATCGAACCTTAAAGAGAAAGTGTTGACTGAAAATATTTCATTGCCTGCTGACATATTCATACGGTACTTTTTAAACGAAGGGTGGTTTTCATTCAAATACAAACTTGGCAAAAGTGTATTATGTCTGGGAAGCCGAGTAAAATTGCTGACAGATAAAATTAGGACTGAGTTATAGCTAAAATGAACTTTGCTGCTTAGCCATTTTTAGAGCCAACCAATTGAATACTGGCTTGCAGATTATGAGGCTAAAAAATAGTGGGTGTGGGAATACATTTATGGATGTAGTCATGAAAGTTAGTGGTGCTGGAAGAATCCATAATCAAGCAGATGTTATGATGTACACTAGCTAAATCTCACTGAGCTGGTATCTTTCCTTCAGCATCTCTTTCTGATTTCGGCGTTCAGTATTTTTCTACGGTAGTTCCAAGCTGGCTTAAAGTTCATGTGCTTGTGAGTGGCAAACTGGTTTGAATTAGTGTGTAGGTACCTTGGTTTCTCTTCCTCTAACATCTGAAATCTATTTGCTATGTATCCACAGTATCGTCAGACACCACCTATTCCCAGAGGGCTGATTTGTTTCCCACTATGCTAAATCTACAGTGAAGCACTCAAAGCAGTATGTGTCCGTGTGCGCAAATGTATATGCACATATGCACACAGACAAAAACATATTTGTTAAACATGTCCCCTCACAAAAGATAGGCAAAGTAGGGGTAGATAAAGTTGATAGACTATTAACAAAGGCATGAAATAATCAGAAGAGAAAGATCAGAATTTACTAGCAGACAGACTAAAACCAGTCTGCTATGTTATGGCACTTGAGCAGTATTTATATTTATTATTTATTATTTACATTTCTATCCCGCCCCATACCCGAAGGTCTCTGGGCGGGTAACAACCTTAAAACAGATTAAAACGAAGTATACATTAAAAGACTTTTAAAAAGGATTCAACAAATATAAAACGATACACAATATGTTTAAAATCATAGTGTCTGTACTGGGGGGCGGTCAAGGGGAAGGCTGTTGCACAGTCTGGGGGCCATCACAGAAAAGGCTCTCTCCCGGGTGCCCACCAACCTCACTGTTGAAGGTGGTGGGACAACCAGGAGGGCCTCACCGCTTGATCTTAAGGCACGGGCAGATAGTTGTAACCAATGCTGCATCCTCACAAAATGATTCAGAAATGTCTTAAGGGTGGCACCTGGTGGTTCCATCCTACTCTAATTCATCCTAAGGGCAGAAAATGCTCTTTGGGACGGAAAAAGCTGCTTTTGAACTGCTTTGCACAATGGATGAGGCCTGGAAAGTGACAGATCCTGCTCGGTTGTATCTCCGTAGTTCCTCATCGTGGTCTTGCTGCCTGGCCTTCTTTCAACACGCGGCCTGACAAACCGCATTTTCAGTTTTTTCTTTTTTAGATTATTTTCTCCTTCATTCCTACTTATGTCTGAGAAGCTGTTCATTGATTCCTTCTCGACGTAGTGACACTACTTATGACGGACACCCTCCTGGCTACCTCCTGACTCCTCTTCCTTTACCTTCTGTCATGTTTGATTGTAGAGAACAGGGGTTTGGATTTTTTTTTTTTTGTTATCTGCATCTTGTTAAATAAAACCTTATTTGTCATTTTTCTGGTAAGGTAAGGAATAATAATTAAAAAAAAAAACTTGAAGGGTTTTATAAAAGGAAGAAGAGAATCCATCCGACCCAGGAACTCTGTCACCATTAAGAACTGGAATTCCCAGATATAGAATTGTGTGATGCTGAAAATGAATTCTGATGGGTTCTCAAGAATTTACTGGGGGCATCAGAGCGTCAAACATTTGATTTATTCCTTCATGAGAGCTCTAGGATAGTGACTTAGGCTATGATCTGACATAACAAAAGTGGCACCTTAGAGGTGCGTCACTGTATGTCCCTCATGTTCTCAAGCCGTTTCTAATCCACCTTTTCTAGCACAGAATATTCAGGAGAGTGGTGAGGGGCTGACTAGTGTATGAACAATCCTACCTCAGAATCCCCTCTAAGCTGCTTCAGAGATCCTTCCTTCCTTCCTTCCTTCCTTCCTTCCTTCCTTCCTTCCTTCCTTCCTTCCTTCCTTCCTTCCTTCCTTCCTTCCTTCCTTCCTTCCTTCCTTCCTTCCTTCGCTGTGTCTCATCACAGCCTTAGTGGTCACTACTTGACTAGTTTAGGAAATGAACTGTAGGAAGGATATTGGCCTAGCCAAGCACTACACTCTTTTAAATGAAAATCACTTTCATGGAATCTCGGGTTTGGAGGGGCCCTGTGTGCCACAGGGATCTTCCATCTGCTTCATTCAGGATTCATATCAAAATGTCTCCAACAGAGTCAGTTCTAGTGTTGAATTGAAAGTTCCCCTGCTCCCTCTTTTAAGCCAAGTTTGTTCTAAGATCTTTTCTTTGGCCGTGATTCCACTTGACATTTTAAAAATGGAATTAATGAAAACAGATGCAAAGGCGCATTATGCTTGTTCCCATTTTTTTTGTTAATTCCACCTCGAAAAGCCAAGGGTGGTGGCGTCAGCCAGCCAGGGCTCACTCACCACTCAGCGTTCCCCGTCCCCGTGTGCCCAGGGTGCCGCAGTGGCGGCAGCTGAAATGGCGGGCAGCCAAGCGGGTAGGCAAGCTGCCAGGCAAGCGAGGTGGTGGGAGTGGCACAGCAGGAAAGGCAGGCCGGGTGAGATGGTGGTGGTGTCTGAAATGGCAGGTAGTTGGGTGGACGAGTGAGCGAGGCGCTGTTGGCACAGCGAGGCGGCAGCAGTGGCAAGGCAGGCTGAAAGGTCGGGCAAGCGAGGCAGTGGCGGCCAAAAGGGCAGCTGGGCGGGCAGGATATACTGCTTGTACCATTCCCAAAGCAAAAAATAAAGCGTGTTAGCAACACAAATGGGAGTGAGAATTGTTTAAGCAAGTGTTCTTCTAATGCAGTTTTTGACAATTTACTCCTCAGAAAGTGTGGGAAGCCAATCTGTAATGGGGACGAATGATTTTCAAATGGTTTCCAAATCGTTTTAAAGCATGAGTGGAAACACGACCTTGTAGTGATATTTGAATTACTGGTCTATAGGTTCTTAGGTGCTTTTAGTTTGTTCTTTCTGAACACAGGGCAACATTCATTGTTCTGTACTGGAAATCTTTCCTGCTTTCCAAGGTTTGTCACAGATAATAGACGATGTTCTAATAGCTCACCAACCCGTTTATTCAATAACTTAAGAGGCAACTCTGTCCTCTCTCCTGTCCTCTGCTTGGAGAAGAATGAGCCAAAGTAAGTGTTTGGATAGTTCTGTCTTTTCTTTTTAGCTTCCCATATGCATTTTGCTGCCTTTATTGAAAGCTGATTTACTGCTTCCCGCCTCCCCCTTTGTTTTGAACTGGTTTGAAACGGACCCTTTTCTCAGCATGTCAGATGCTTGTGGGCAAATCTGTGCAGACTCCCTGTACATTTCCTTAGAGCCTGTTCTTCCTTCCCCTTCTTCTATGCTTTCCTTCTGGGTTGCAGTTCGGGATTAGCATTCTCTTCAGTCACATCAGCCTCTGCCTTCCATGTTCCCTTCCATCAGAACGGGAAGCAATTGCAAATAACTTGCAATCTTTTTTTAAAATAAACAGCAGATGTACTTTTTTGCTTTCTTATGCCCAGGTGCATATACTGTATACATCACACTCTTAGCTGGCAGCAGCTCACCAGGAGTTGGGTTTACTTATTGGCAGCACCAGCAACCTGCCCAGGAGTCAAATTGGAACAGTTTCAGCTAAGTTCAAACCCTCGCAGGTCTCTTCTCCTTACTCCCAGCTTACAACCTGACTTGGCTTCCTTAGACAAGCCCTTGGCACAAAATCCAGGAAATATTAGGGGTGTTCATGAATGCATTTTTTGCATTTGAATTTGATTCAAATCTGGATTTCCAAAAATCCAATTCGAATCCGGATTATCTGGACCCACATTTTCAAAAATCCGATTTGAATCGAATGATACGAATGTTGGGAACATTCATATCCGATTTTCAAATGCGTTCGCATCCCGTTTTTTTTCACGTTTGCATTTCATTTGCATCCCGTATTGTAAGCACAAACAAACCTGATATTCGGATGCGATATACGGAGATGAATTAAATAGAATCATTTGAAAATCTGTATCAGATTTTCAAAAATCCAGATTTGAATCCCCGGATTTTTGTAAATCTGATTCTGATTCTGATTTTTAAAT
Organism: Aspidoscelis marmoratus; assembly: GCA_014337955.1. Taxonomy (NCBI): domain Eukaryota; kingdom Metazoa; phylum Chordata; class Lepidosauria; order Squamata; family Teiidae; genus Aspidoscelis; species Aspidoscelis marmoratus. Next base: position 2,934,103 of record MTQE01001418.1, read on the forward strand.
TGGATTTTTGGATATTCAGATTTTTGAATATCCACGCACATCCATAGGAATTATTGCAGCTGAATAAAGGCTGTGGCACTACTACCACCCCATGACTGTTTCTGGGGATCTTTTGGAGACCTCCGACCAGGAGAAGAACAAGAGATCAGAACCATCTGGAAATCTGAAGCCTTGAAAGACTCTTACGCATGTCATCTTGCAACATTTTGCAATAGAAAATGGGGAACTACCTTCTGTTGAATTGTCACTACGTCATCGGGGCTATCTTAATGCAAAGCAAACACATATATTTAAATATTAAAAATATATTTTAAATTCTGCCAGTTATTTTATGGGAAACTATATATTTTGGGTAAATATACAAAGGATACCCAGGGAGGGTGGAGGGAGTTTAGTTCTTCAGTCTGATTAGGACAACTGCTGAAGAATTTATGATTTCTGAACGCGATGGGAAAGTAAAGCCAAGTGAACTTTTCGATGGAGAGGGAGAAACAGTGCTGAATTATTTAAGGAAGAATAAACAGTGTGAGAAGGCAATGGGAGTTCCCCAAACCAGAAGGTTAAGGATTTTTTTTCAAAAACTTTTTACTGCTTAAGGTCTCTGTTGCCAAACAAGAGGGCTGGGCTGGAGTTTTAAACATTTGTCGTTCTGTCAAGGATTGAGTGTAGCAAGTAGAAACTTCTATTTGGAAAATAAAGTATTAAATGAAAATTTCATAATGTACCTGGGGATTTGTAGTTAATGCAACACAACATATTGCACAGCTGTGAACTTCTTTTCTGTGTATGCCAGGCTTGGTTTGCTAGTGAGAAACGTAATCTAAGTCAAGTCAGCCTGGAGGAGCCTACAGAACAGGGATGTACACAAATGGTTTTTGGTTTTTTTTGCATTCGAATTTGATTCAAATTGAATGTCAAATCATTTGATTCGATTGAAATGTTTAGAATCCAAATGCAGCAAAATCCGATTCGATTTGAATACATTGGAATCTGCTTGTTCGAATGTTAGATTCGAATCTGAAGATCCGAATGTCGACAACATTTGTATTTGAAGATACGGATGGCGACAGCATTCGTATGTGTCACGTGTGTCTGTACGCATTTTGTACTCAAATGTGTACAGATATGCATGAGATGTGTAGAAACACGTATGTGTACATTCGTATCTGTATGTTCACATGTTCTGAATCATTCGAACGAATGTTTTGGAACATTTGAAATTCATTTGAATGTTTTAATCTGAATGTGTAGACATTCTATTCCAGTTCAAATGTCCACATTTGACCAAATTCGGTCGATTTTTGAATGTTTAGAACATTTGTGCCAATTCCTACTACAGAACCAAGTAGCTTACAGGAAAGAAGGAAGGAGGAAGGAAGGAGTTGGTTTTTCTACCCCGCTTTTCTCACCCATTTAAGAGGGCTCAAAGCGGCTGACAAACCTTTTGTTCTTCTTCCCACTGCAGACACCCTGTGAGATAGGTGGGGCTATGAGAGCTCAGAAGAGAGCTGTGACTAGCCCAAGGTCACCCAGCTGGCTTCATGGGGGAGAGTGGAATCGAAACTGGTATTCCCAGATAAGAGTCCAGCTCCTTAATCACTAGACCAAACTGGCTCACAAAAGAGAAAGCGTTTATTTTTATTCAAACAGTATCACCCCTTCCCAGAATAATCACGATAACCAGTCTAATAATTTGTCACTGAACTTGCCAGACATATCAAGTGTATCTATACCTCTGAAGTAATAATATATAAAACGTTTACACACACCTACCTGGAAGTAAGTTCCACCAAGTATAATAGGACTTATTGCTCGATAAGTAGCCAGTGGATTGCAGCCTAAAATACCTATTTATAGAAATGGAAGTTTTCAACTATGGTGTGTCATCGCAGCTGCATCAGTGGCATAGCACTCTGATAAGAGTTCATATCTCTGGCAAGTGCTTCCGTTTGCATGGAAAGCAATCCTCTGCATTTTGTCCTTCTTTTCCAGAGGTTTGTTATGTTCGGGCTGTTAGGAAGTTGGGCGACCTAGGGACTGGGTGTGGACAGAGGAGAGACTCAAGTTACTTTGGCAGCGTCTAGATGATTAGCAGCAAAAAATAAAGAGCAATCTTTTTCTTCCTCTCTGTTTTACTGCACTCTCAGAAGTTTTCAACGCGAGTGTGGGATTTCAGTTTACGAAGCAGCGTGTCTGAAGGACAGTGTCCTTGGATACCTCTTCCTTACTCCAGAGAGAAGAGGTTTTTGTCTGGATTTCAAAGGAATAAACGGACGACCCCCTTCTAAAGAGGTTTTGGCTAGATTGATGGGAGCTGGAAAGAGATTGTACATGAAGATTGCTAACAGCGAAGATACAGGGGTCCAGTTTGGCAGATGGCTGTTGGACTACACGATATATCCAGGGCGCTGCCAAATACAATGTTGACAGCTGACCAGCTTTTCTAATTCCTCAGCACGCTATAATCAAATCAGTAAAGTAATTTAAATAAAAGGGGGAAAGAGCGAGCACATGCGACCTTTTGTTTTAGGATGGGAATGCTGGCAGCGCCTACGTTTTGTAACTGTTGGCATGGTGTTTGAACATGCACGTTAGCAAGGGAACACACCATACAGCCTACTGTGTCAAGGCAATAATGAGCAGAGGTTGCATGCAGATACGGAAGGCCATTTCTGGCTTACCTGGTGTGTCGGCCAACCCGTTTCATTATACTTCCACTTGCAGCAAGCCAGAAGCCAGGCAAGCACCTGCTCACTTCCCTTTCGTTGGGCATTTGGCTGACCTCCATCCTTGCTGGATTTCTGGTAATATTCAGGTACTATATTGAGAATCTTCAATTATGCCTGGCATTCGAGGTGCTCCCAGAAAAGGCACCTTCAGTATAAAGGAAAAAAAAATGGCTTAAAGAGTGTACAGAGTGCAAGAATGTTTTTTTTTTGACATTTTATTTGAGTCGATTCAGATACTCAATTCGATTCATATTATTTAAATTCAAATTTAACAAAATTCAGTTTGAATTAAGCAAATTTGAATCTATTTGTTCAAATTTTTGATTCACATTTGCACTTACGAATATCAAGAACATGCGGAGATGCCCATACACATCTTCCTGACATCTGTACACATCTGTACGCCTCTGTACACATGCGTATGCATCCCATAGTTATCCCGTATGCAACCTGTTTTCGTCCCGTACGGATCCGTACAAATGCGTATGGATGCGGGAAAGGTGTGGATCGTCAAGTACACATTGTGTACGGACCCGTACATGTATGAATGTCTGGATAATTCGAACAGATAGACCCGAAATGCAAAATTCGATTCAAACATTTAAATTCAAATTTCAGGACATTCTATTTGAATTTGAATGTTGAAATTTGGCACATTTGATCGAATTTCGAATGCCTACGAATATTCGTGCACTTCCCTAATAAAGAGGTTGCAGCTGTGCTCCCATTCCACCTCCAATGTGGAATGAAAATGCACCTTTACTGAGTCGTGGGGTGCAGCTTCTTTGTGTCCTGGTTCATGCACTGCTAGGGTGGCCACATTTGCCATTAGGATAGGAAGTCCTCCTCGCCCAGTTCTGTCTTCTGACTTCCTCACTGTGCCTTCCATTTTGGCTCATCTCCTTGAGCAAAGAGAAATGCCACTGTATCTGAGCTAGAGAAAAACTGAACAGAAGCAACGATGCCATGGGAGCAGGCGGGTGACAGAACATGCAAAGGCATTAAGATTTTGTGGAACAGTGCTCCAAGCACACGTTATGACTGTACAGGAAACTGAGCTGTACGGAAGAGGAGAAGTGCAGTGCGCCAGAACGCTTTCCACAGTTTTAAAGTAAGATTATTGTCCTAAAAGTGTCTGAAGACCAATTATGTTAATCAGATTTGGAGTCTTACCTGCACACACTATGCCAGCGTGGAAAATGTCCGTCTTCAGGGAAAGTATGTAGAATCCAGAAACTACTTCCTATCCAGACTCCCCAGATGCTTCTTCCTACAAAACAGTACAGAATATCCTCCAGGTACCTGTATAAGGTGTTTGGGGAATGCTATAAAAAGGGGGGGGGAAGCGGTCACAATTACCCAGTTTCTAAATGGCTGTAAAGAGCAAAATGTCTGTATGTCTCAAGGTGCAAAAATGGAATGATTGCAAAGGAACAGGATTAGGGCTATTGAAGAGAGAAGAGAGACTAAGGCTGCGATCAGAGAAGGGAATTGTTGACACACCAGTAGTCTCCTTACACCCTCCTAAATATTTTGTGCATCAGAGAGGTTTTGGAAACACAAGAACCACACACTGTCTCTCTGAGGCGCCCCTACTTTATTGGGCCACTCTTACAGAAAATCTGCCTTTCCAGTTTTGTGTAGATCATATCTTATTTTTCAAAACGGATTATGCAGTTGGAGCCCCGTAGCCACCGGGGATACGTTCTGGCTCCTACCATGGTTACCTGAAACCGTGGATAATCGTGAACAGGCCTTCCAGTTCTGGGGTCGTGCAGCCCCAGAACCAGAAGTGCTTTTCTGGCCTCCTGTTTTGGCCTCCAGAAAGCATTGGAATGGGCATGTGATGTCACTGGATGCCTCCCGCCCACTTCCCATGCGCCCCCTTACATTTTGGGATGGGCTCTGGTGGCGTCACACACCTATTACAATGTTCTGTGGAGGCCGAGATAGGCCTTCTGGAGGCCAAAATAGGCCTTCCAGGTCTGGGTGTTTTTCCCTTTTGGTACCCCAGGGGGTGGGGTGGAGCTGATCTGGTAACTGTGGTTAACTGAAACCGTGGTTACTGAATCAGTGGATATGGGGGTCTGTCAGTAATTACATGTGCCACAGGAGAAAAAAAGACGGTTTTGTTAGCTTCACAATAACTCAGAGCTTCAAATTCAGCACAGTGGGGTCAACAAACTTGTGATTCTGGATGATGTGGCACATTCATAATTGGTTTCTTTTTATTGCAAATGATATTGGATTGTGAAAAGCAGCAATGCATGTCTTTCTTCAGAGTCCTTGTGTTCTGGGAAATATTGTAAGTACTGAGCACATGTTGACTGTACCGACAGCACAAAGTTCTTATTTTCCTTTCTATGAAGGGTGTGAGATGGGGTGAGATGTTGCTGCTGGTGTCAACTGCATTCATGTTGGAGAGTGAGCTAACAAAATGCAGTCTTACCATCCTGCAGTGGCATGGATTACATAATGCTCCTTCTGCTGGCACAGCTTTGCCTTATGGCAAGCAGACGCTTGGTGTATTGACTCTGACCTATCACCAAAACGTGGCTCCAGTGGGCGGGCAGGCGGGTGGCATGCCTGGCACAGGTGCGGGAGGAGGTAACCTGTACCTCTGGCACTTAGCATCACATCTGAGCACCATATATGTCTGGATTCCTGGGCAGCTGGGCGGCAGAGAGGCAGTGTATGGGAGTGGTCCAGTGTTGGAATCGCTGAGGCTACGTCCAGGCATCACTTAATTATTCCACTGTATTTGAATATCGAAATATAGTGGAGTAAGGCGTGTGCACGAATGCAATTTTTGGGATTTGATTCGAATCGAATATCCAACAATTCAATTTGATTTGAATCTTTAAAATTTGAATTTAACCAAATTCGGTTTGAATTAAGCAAGTTTGAATCTATTTTCAATTCTAATTTGCATTTAGGAATGTCAACAACATTTGCATGTGCCCATATGGATTGTTATGCATCCCGTATGCATCCCATAGTTATCCGATATGCAACCTGTTTTCATCCTCTGTGGATCCGTACAAATGCGTATTGATGCGGGAAAGATGCGGATCTTCAAGTACGCATCATGTATGAACCCGTACACATATGAATGTCCAGATAATTCGAACAGATAGATCCAAAATTCAAAATCTGTTTGAAACTTTAAATTTGAATCTATGGACATTTGATTTGAATTCAAATGTCAAAATTTGGACGAATTTGATTGAATTTCGAATCCCTTTGAATATTTGTGCACAGCCCTATAAGTAAGCAACATCTGGAGGCACCCAGACTGATGAAGCTAGTTCGCAGGCTTCCTTAGCAGTCTGTACACCACTTGTAAACTTTTCCTGATCTGATGGCTTCCAGATGAGGATGAAGGACTTTGGACGCTCACCTCACCATCTGCCACAGTGACAAATTATGTGCTTCTGCCAGGGCTGGCAGCAGCTATAAGTGGGCAATGAAGATTTGAAATGAGACAGTAAAATTGCACCTTTTTGCACGTATGCCACAGTAAACCTGCTTTGCTAAAGACCAGTGAAAGGTCCAAAGCCTTTATTTCAAAGAAAAGTTCAGTTGATCGTACGGCATTACTCAGTGTAATAAGTAAATGGTGATCCATCCTGAGTGTATATTTAAAATACCAAAATATGCTGATAATCTAACAATAAGGGAGTGGCAAAATGAATTATGGAAAATTATGATAAACAAATTTATCATGTGTAAACAGCGTCAAATGGAAGATAACCACATTAATGCCCATTTTTGCCAAATATGGGAACCATGTACAGAAAGATTGTTAGCACAAACAAATACATGCATCCCAGAAAAGAATTTTCTATTAAAGTGACTGTATGCCCAGATAGGAGCCACAATTAAGTCATCTGAATTGGCCTATCACAGGGAGGGGGAAGGGATGTATCAATACATTTTGTGTTTATTTAATTACTGTTGTTTTTACTTGAGGTGTGTTTATGTGTATGTAAGTTAAATATGTTAATGTCTAATAAATCTAAACAGTCAAATCCAATAAAATGTTTGGATATTCGATTCAACTCAACTTCAAATGCAAAACAAACAAACAAAAACCATTCCCTAACCTATACCTCTTTGTGGCCAGAATCAGTTGGCCTGGCTGTTCCAGACCAACTGATTCCAATAACGGGTCTTTTAGTGCAGAAAGCCAGTCACACAAGACATAAAAAGCAGTTTCTCTTCTTTGAGAACAATTAGCATTTTTCAGATCAGTATGCAATATGTTTACATTTGATTTAAATATAATGCAAAAGCCTCCGCCTTATAAGTTGTTTTTATATTAGAAGAGGAAGTTTTTTGAATTCTGCTTATCAAGGCTGTAATTGTCTTTTCCTTCCATACTGGTGTGATGGCTAATGCTAAAAGAAAATGCCTTTCTGGAATATGGTCCATTATTCTGAAAATAGATAGCTCAATTTTTGGGTGTGAGAGATGATGATCAAGTTCTAGTTTGATTTAACGCATTGACGATTCGGGTGAATGACACTGTTTGTCCCTATACACATAAGAGGAGAGGATGTAATGCACTCTACATGGGGCTGCCCTTGAAGACGGTCTGGAAGTTGCAGCTAGTGCAAAATGCAGCCGCTAGACTGCTGACCGGAACAGCTAGCCGGATGCACATCGCACCGGGCTTAAAAGAGTTGCACTGGCTGCCAATTCACTACTGAGTCCTAAATGACTTGGGCCTCAATTATCTAAAGGAGTGCCTTCTCCCATATTGACCTGTTCATGCCTTGAGATACAGCGGCGAGGCCCTCCTGGTCATCCCACCACCTTCAATAGTGAGACTGGTGGGCACTCTGGAGAGAGCCTTTTCGGTGATGGTCCCAGACTACGGAATAGTCTCCCCCTCGAAATGTGTCACGCCCCTTCCTTACATATATTTAGGAAGATGGTGAAGACGCACCTCTTTGCCCTGGCCTTTGGCTGAGACGATTATATTTCCCATCCCAGCACAGATACCATCCTTTTAAACATGCTGTGCATTGTTTTAGATTTGCTGAATTTTTTTAAGTGCTTTTAATGTATATTCTGTTTTTAACCTGTTGTTTTAACGGTTGTTACCTGCCCAGAGGCCTTTGTGTCTGGGGCAGGATAGAAATGTAAATAATATTAAATAAGATACAAATATTAGGTGTTTACAAGTGTTTGCAGAATACTCTAAACTCTTATTCAAAAGGGTAAATGTTTTAGAAGATATTACCAGTGATGTGTAACCTCTGATGTGCCTGCAATATATGTAAACTTTCAAGATAATTTTATTTTGTTAATGTCAAGGAGGCAAAATCATTTTGGAAGTGCATTGCATTACTTAGTGAGTTTTGGCCTTGGCAAACTATAAAATATACATTAAACTATTACAGTATTGTAAGGGGAAAATAAATAGTATGTTGTCAGAACTGAATGGAAAATGAATTCATGGTTGAAAAGTGCCAGGAAGAAAAGGTTATACTTCTTGAAAATCATTTCAGGTTAAAATAAATTTAAAAAAATCCACATCTGAGCAGGAAACAGGTTCTAATTTTATTTAGTTAATCTAATTATGGTGGGATCATTGGAAAGAAAGAGTAAAAAGGAGAAAAATTGAAAGCATAAAATATTATTCTTAACCTGTCATGGAACAGTTTTGGAGACTAGAACGGGGGAACACCTTTGTTTCAGTGGGGATATATTTAAAACATTTGCAGCCTCTGTTTCATAACACTTAGTTTGGTTTTCACAACTGGCTGTGCATTGCAAAACAATATTATGCAAATAATTTCCACCTATGAATTTGGAATTTGGGGAGCCATGGAAAGTGCAGATGTGCCAATAGCACTGAAGAAGGCAGGTCTAATAAAAACACATTATTGGAAATTTCCAGGATTGTATTAAACAAGTGAAGTCACACGTTACTAATGGGAGCAAAACCATGCTGTGAAAAAAGTTATACAAGGGAAGCCATATTTTAACAACTGCATTAAAAGCAAATGACTTTATTCTAGGAACAACGGTACATATCTCTCCATGCTGAAATCAATCATATCCAAAATTTTATCTGCATTTATAATTTCAGGAAAACTAGTTTGAAAATTGAGATTTTTTTTTTTTAATTTTTTACATATTACATTTAAAATATCAGTCTAACTTGTTGATTCACTGGGTTCATATCATTCAACCATGAAAGTTCACTGGGTGATTTGGATCAGTCATTGCAGTGCAACGTTACCTCACCCACAACTTGCTCAGTAGATAAAATGAAGGAGAATGTGCACTTGAATGTTTTACTTTTCATGATAAAGTGCTCAAACTTAAATAAACTAAAATTCAAGTTCAACTTTGGGCTCTTTGGAGGACAGATGTGATACCAATATTAAAATATACAATACAGTTGTACCCCCATATCCACTCATTTTAGTTTCTTGTGGTGACCACGATTTTGGTTTCCTGTGGTGACCAGATCAGCCCCCCCAACCCACCACAGGTTCCATTAGGTCAGTGGTCCCCAACCTTTTTTGCTTCAAGCAAGGCCATTTTTCTATGGCCCGGCAGGGTGTGGTGGGGGCAGGGTGGGACTTTGGTCATATGGGGGCAGGGTTATAGAAGGGGTTGGAGTTTAGTCACTGAGGCCAGCCTGCTTCCCCGTCCTGTCATGCCCTGCATAATGTTCTCTGCCAGGAGCCATGACATTTAAAATTTAGATTTGGCCCATTTCCATGGACCAAATCACCCAACCCAGGACCAACCCAGGACCAAATTTGGTCCTGGAAAAAACTGTTCTTGCTGCAGTTTGGTGGCTTGACACGCATTGCTTTGGGATCTGAGCCTGTGCATGGAGATGGTCCCGGGCTATTTGGAGAGGAGATTGGCTCTTGAATCATTAGGAGGTGGAGCTTCATGTCCTGTGCTCCTCATTCCTGCACTGTGCACTGGAGATCGCAACTGCGGAGATTTTTTGGCAGTAAATGGTGTTAAAGCCAAAACAATGAGGGGGTCAAATGGCCTTTGCTGTCCCATGAGACTCTTTTCTGACAAGTATTCCACCCCCCTTCCTCGATCACCAAGGCAGGCATGATAATGCCTTGATTTTTCTTCCTTTTCCGCTTGGCAGGTGTTCTCACGGTTCCCAGGCGTTCTTGCAGTGAAGCGGAGGTGTGCAAAACTGCTCAAGCGCCACCAGACTTCGTAGTGGCTTTGCTCAAACATCTGGGGTTTTTAAAATGGTTAATTTTGCTGTTCAATCCTGGGTTCTCTGTGCCGCGAAGGGGTGGGGGAATGTGGCATTTGCAGTGGGCGGCACAGAGGTGGGGGTGTTGTCAAACTGGCTTCCAATCAGGAGAGAGGCGGCGGGGAGGAGGGGCCCCGGTTCCCCCGTGCCGGGGTTTAGTACAGTTTGCATGGGGATGGCTACAATTAGTATACATTAGCTGTAATGGCATGGGGACAGGCAAGTTTCAGTTTCAGTCCCGCACCCGGTCACAAACAAACCCAAATGGCACTAAATTGCTTGCATG
>MTQE01001418.1:2944567-2976501 GCA_014337955.1 Aspidoscelis marmoratus
CATGCAAGCAATTTAGTGCCATTTGGGTTTGTTTGTGACCGGGTGCGGGATTGAAACCGAAACTTGTATTGGAAAAGTGTGTTGCTTTTCCTTATTGTACATGCACCTGCACAGAAATTATTTATATTCCCTTACAACATATAGAAGAAAGGTAGTTGACTGCTACAGCTCCTTTAACTCAATGATGATAGATCTCACTTTAATGAGATTTCAGCGTTCATACCAAAATTTTATTTTTGTTCTGTGTTCTTGGATGTGTCAATCCCATGCAACACTGGGGCGTAGCCTTTATACAGAACATATACAGAAAAGTGTTAAAGATGAGCTCCCATTCTTCTGCTCTGACATCTTTTGGTTCTCATTAATCAGGGTCCACATGGCTCTGCTTATCATCCCTGAATATTTTGCTTCTCTGACGAATGCTTGTTCAATGTGGCGAACAAATGGTTCTTCTCCCTCTCTCTTCCAGGGGCTGCCCTGAGCTTTACCCTTACAACTGTTATCACATTAGATGTGGGTTGAACTTCAGATTAGGAAGTGACTGGGAAGATCAGACAATATTTTTAAATATTACTCAGAAAGATCAGTCTGACTTAAAGGAAAAATAAGATCTCCTAGTAAACCCAATAAAATGGAATACTGTTAGACTGAAGGAGGTTGGATTGTTTTGGAACCATGGTTTAATGTTTTTATTAAAAATCGTATAATGAAACAAATCATATTTAAGCATTTATGTGACTTTCAGTTTACAATTAAACACTTTTTTTTTAGGAACAAAATGCTTCCGATATTTACTGGACTCTCATAGTAATTAAGTACTATAATACTCTAGGACACCAATATTATGGCTGAATCAGAAGACTTTCGTGCCTGGAAAATAGATCTTTATTGCAAATATTTTATTACTTACAATACACTATACTCCATGTTTTGATCCTCGCTGTGAAAAAGAGTCCTTCTGCCTGTTGGAGATGGAATTCTCCTGGCATCATTCTTGGCATGAGCACATATTTGCATTCCTTGAGTAACATGCTGGAAAGAACAGACATGCTGCTTCTTCCTGGTGGACAGAACTCGTTAGGCAGGTATTGGGAGAGTCATGTCTTCTGGCATCCTCACCTAGTTGTCCAGCAGAGCTCTTCCGGGTGACAAATGCCCTTATAAAATCCAACCCAAGAAAGAGTGAACAAGGATCATGTAATATCTGCTGTGATAAGTTTTTGCAAGGCACTTCAAGAGCAAAGCCACTCAGACTCATGGGGGATAGGATGTCACAATTGGGAGTAGTCCAGAGAACTGTCTGGTCCGGTTCTCTTGGATCAGTTTCAATTGCTGCATCCTGAGGATGTGGACAAGCTGCTTGCAGGGGTTTGGCTGACAACGTGCTCTCTGGACCCTTGACCTTCCTGGCTGATAAAGGCTAGCTGGCAAGGTATGACCGGGTGGATCCAGGGGGTAGCGAATGCCTCCTTGAGGGATGGGGTTGTTCCTCCAGCCCTTAAACAGTCAGTGGTGCACTCTCTCCTCAAGAGGGCGTCCTGGATCCAGAAGATTTAAACAGCTATCGCCTAGTAGTCAACATACTTTTTCTGGGCTAGGGATGTGGACGAATGTATTTTTGACAATAGAATCTGATTCGATTCGGATATTTAAGATCCGAATGTCATAAAATCCAATACAAATGTCAACAACATTTGGGGCATTCCATAAAAATCTGTATTCATCCTCTTAATCACGTATTTTTAGTGCAAGATACGTATAATTTTAGCGCAGATTCATATACGACAGATACGAATCTACACATTTGAATTATCTGAAAATCCATATTGGATTTTTGAAAATCCAATTCAAGTTTGAATGTCAGCATTCGATGGATTCAAATTGAATATTCAAATTTTCAAATATCCATGCACATCCCTATTCTGGGCAAGTTACCAGAGGGAGCTGTGGTTGTTCAAACGCAGGCATGCTTGGAGGAAGCTGATTATCTAGACCCATTTCAATCTGGCTTCAGGCCTGGTTATGGCATGGAAACTGCCTTGGTCGCCCTGGTTGATGACCTTCTCTGGAGAGAGACAGAGGGAGGGCAACCCTGTTGGTTCTTCTAGACCTCTCAGTGGCTTTTGATACCATCGACCATGGTATCCTTTTGGAAAGCCTACGAAGTTTAGGAATTGGAGATAGTGCGTGGCATTGGTTCCGTTCCTGTCTCCATGGCTGATCTCAGAGAGTGGTGGTGGGAATTCTGACTCGACACTCTGGGAACTCAACTGTGGGGTTCCTCAGGGGTTGCTTTTATCTCCCATGCTCTTTAATATCTATATGAAACCATTGGGAAAGGTCATCAGGAGATTTGGGGTGAGATGTAATCAATGTACAGATGACACCCAGCTCCATCTCTCTGCGCCATCTGAATCAGGAGAGGCGGCTGAAGTGCTTGACAGGTGCCTGGAGGATGTAATGGGCTGGATGGGGGGCAATAAATTGAAGTTGAATTGAGACAAGACCGAGGTTGTGTTTTTCACAGATCCTTGGGTCTGTGTAGTTGGGAGACACGTTGTCCTTGATGGGGTTTAATGCCCTGGAAGGGACGGGTGTGAAATTTGGGGATGGTCTTGGACTCTGCGCTGACACTTGAAGCTCAGGTGGAGGCCATGACCAAGAGTGCCTGTTCCAGCTATGGCTTGTGCACCAGTTGAAGCCTTTTCGGTACAGAGATGACTTGGCCACAGTTATCCATGCTCTGATAACTTCCAGACTAGACTATTGTAATGTGCTCTACATGGGGCTGCCCTTGAAGACAGTTCGGAAGCTGCAGCTAGTGCAGAATGCTGCAGCTAGACTCCTGACTGGGATGGCTGCCTGGATGCTTATCACGCTGATCTTAAAAGAGTTGCACTGGCTGCTGATTCACTATCAAAACCAGTACAAAGTGTTACCTTTAACTTATAAGGCCCTAAATGACCTGGGCCCCAAGTATCTGAAGGAACGTCTACTCCCCAATCAACCCGTCTGTGCCTTAAGATCTGGAGGGGAGGCCTTCCTGGTTGTCCTACCACCCTCAGCAGCAAAAGGGGTGGTTATCCGGGAAGGGGCCTTCTCAGTGATGGCCCCTAGGTTATGGCATAGTCTCCCCCTAGAGGTGCGTCTGTCACCTTCACTGTACTCTTTGCCTTGGCCTTCAGTTAAATGGGGATACACTTTCCCTTCCCACTTGCAGATGCTACTGTTTTAATACATAATGGCCGCATCCCCATTACAACCTTATTTCAGTTTCAAACCGTTTTCAATCCTCGCAGACCCCATGTCAGTTTGGCTTAACACGCTTTCCGCGTGTTAAATCACCCCAAAGCGTTGTAAATGTTAATCCTCATTTCAACAGGTCTCACTCCGGTTCGTGCACTTGAAACATTTTACATTTTTTACTGTGGGAAGCCTTTCGTGTTAAGGGATGAGAGTTTCCCTCCCCCAATAGCTTGCTTCCAAAGCAAGCGGTAAAATCCACCCCTTAAAGCAGCAGCCCTAGTAGCAATCCAAGCAATCCACTGTAGCAATCCAAACACTTCACACCTGATAACGATCTTGCCATTGAAAGTTCTGACCTTTAAAAAAGGGAAAAGAAAGAAAAGCAGCTGCAGGTTTGGGGAGATGTGTGAATGTTTAAGGCGAAGGGGGCTTGAGATGCTGCTGCTGCTGCTGCGGGCCCTGAGCAATGAGGAGAGGAGGGGAAAGAATTGCTGCCTGTCCGCTGCCGTTTTTCTTCCATCCAGGCAAGCGGCAGCCACCCAGCCACCCAGCTAGGCTCCGTGAAGGGGTCTGTTATGGGTGGCGCGTTCACGCCAGGAGGAAGAGGACAGGGCAGCCCCGAAAAGCAGTTTTTAAAAAGTAGCCACTGGAGTCCCCCCCTTGAGTCACTTACGTCCTCAGAATCCAGATTGAACGCGATTCTGGCTGAAAGTAATGGGATCAGGCAAATTCGCGTTTGCATCCGGTTCTGTTATTTCGGTTTAGGGAAACTGGATTAAGCTTCTAATGGGGATGCGTCCACTGTTGTTGTTTTAATGATGTTTGATTTTAGGTGTTGTTACCTGCCTGGAGACCTTTGGGTATAGGGTGGGATAAAAATGTAAATAAATTAATAAATAGCCTGGCAGCACCAAAGGCAGGTGACTGTCTGGGGAAGTATGGATCTGGGCACTGTTCTGGGGGCAGCAGTCACAGGCTAATTGTGAAATATTGATTTGGGCTATTAATTTTACACTTACTTAGCACAAGTATGGCAAAAGACTGTAATAGGTGTTCAGCTAGGGGACTTGGGCAGAACTCATCATGACTACAGACAACGTGGCAGCCTTCTCCTTGTTTCTATGTCTTAGTCTACTCCTAGTGACTACGCAGATATTCTATAGGGTAGGAGTAAGAGAGCGTGTAAGAGGAGAACCACTGTGGCACACTACCCCTCACTTTTAAGTGTGATCCAGAAGGATAATATGGTATTAACAGCTGCTAAGGCATCAAGGAGGATCCAAATAATTAGACTTCCTCTGTTTCTCTTCCTCAGAAGGTCATCCATTAGGGTGACCAAAGCTGATTCTGTCCCCAACCCAGGCCTGAACCCAGATTGAAATGAGTCCAGAGAACGCCTTTAGCTGCAGAGCAACCACCCTAATTCAACACTCGTCAGAAGAGGTAGTATTTGCAACTGGGCAATAGTTAGAAAGTATCTCAGGATCCAAGGAGGATTTTTAAGGTATCGAGTGAAGCACAGTCACATTTCAGGGTTGGTGACAAAAGCTCATCCTGTTGTGTAGCATTCACTAGATCTTGAACCCACCTGGCATGCCTCTGCAGCTTGTTCTAATAAGCCAAGACAGACAAGCGTGAAGAGAATATTTTGTGGCTTAAACAGCTACAAGGATCTCATCTATGTCATCAGGCCTTAGAATCTGGAGGCTTCACTCAGGGTGATTTACAAAAGCATTAACATATCCAGCACGATGACATGTGAAGGTATAAACATAATTGTAACCGTTGTTTTAAAATGACAGGTGAAATAACACCTCCCCATTAATCTGAGCTAAGTTGTAAAGGGACTACCAAAATAAGAATATTTTTGTCTATTGGCAGGAAATTCCAGAGGGCCTCCTTTTGCATCACCAAAAATGTTTAGTTGTGATAGAAATGCCAGGAGGGTCCCGTTCCCACTGGGGTGTTATTGAGCTTTGAAAGGAGTAAATAGCCCAAAAACGCATTTAAAAAACCCTAGAAAAAACAGCTCTTGCTCCCATTTTTGCTGCTCACACACTTTATCTTTTTTTGCTTTGGGAATGGTACCGCAGTATTGGGGAAGATTGCATCTTTAGGGTTGTCCCCCCCACCCCATAACCTTCTGTCCAATGTCTGTTGCTGTTGTGGGAGCGTCATTAAACAGGTGGGGTTTCACTTTCAGTAGGGCAGCCTCTTGCCATCCCTCCCATGAAGCAAAGAAAACTTGTATCACCAAAGAAAAAAAGAAGGAAGGAAGGAAGGAAGGAAGGAAGGAAGGAAGGAAGGAAGGAAGGAAGGAAGGAAGGAAGGAAGGAAAGAAGCATCATACCAACCCAAAACTGGCTGAGCATGACACAAAGCCTTTGGGATGCAACTGAGAAAATACACAGCTTTCTCATGTCTGAAGGGAGCTCCTCTGTTTGCTTCCAAAAATAGCACCACATTGTGCATGGCTGCTGGGTGGGTGGGTGAGAAGAGAGGAGAGGGTGAGCAGGTGTGAGGGGAAAGACGGCTTGAGTGGCTTCTTTTTTTTTTAACCACACACACACTTGGGAACTAGTCTTTGCATAGACATCCAGGATCCATTTAGACATCAGAAATGGATGGAGAATTTTAAAGAGAGACGGTGAGAGAAAAACCACCCCGCTAAGCCTAGATCTAGCCCATGTTTTGCGCCCAGCCGTGGGGCGCGTTACAGTTTATACACCAGGCACAAAGCATGGGCTAGATCTAGGCTTAGTGGGGTGGTTTTTCACAAGACTGAAGCATCGTGGAATCGATCTCCGTGGTCATGGGGGATCGCTAGTCTGAAATTACACAGTTGCACAAAAGATGCTGGGTATGCGATCAAAGGATGGAACTGGAATTCCCCACCCTTGTCCACATCATCATTTTAACTGCGGGAGTGAACCCAGTCGAGAGAGAGGGCTGGGAATCCTGACTGGCAAAGGGCAGGGAGGAAAAGATGCGCTTTCCCCAATGCGTTTTTGGAGCAGAAAGCGCATTCACATTGGATTTAGGTCAATTTCGTGTTTAAAAAGTCAAGTGGGAAGGCAGCTGAGGTATGTTTTTTCTGCTAAGCAGGTGCATGTCAGGCTTAATAGGAGAATACTTTTATTTTTACAGTAATAGTATAAAATGTTTATCCAGATGCCCCCTGCCTCACCAAAATAGAGGGATAAATAGGGTATAAAAATTGAGCTGAACATCAGCTATTTATGGAATGCAAAGTGAAGAAAAGCTGCCCTTATGAATCTTAGATCAAGATGTTTTCCTTTATAATTCTTGCCAGGCCTCTACAGATAGAGCAAAGCTCCAGAGATTTTTATCCATATACCATAAAGTCTCTAAAAATGCAATGCTGGTTTCAAGAAGAGATTCATACACTTAAGTCTTTTAAGCCAGATCAGGACAAAGCGGAGGCCAAACCATTCACATTCCTGGTTTCTTAGCTAGTCTTCCAGCATTTAAGTACTTTAATGCCTCCATGTGCTTGTATTCCAGTTGTGGAATGTTTTATTTACTTCATCCCGCTCCTATTTAGCGCCCTCAGTTCTATACACAGTTTTGACTGACTGATGATCTCATGTCCATCCGGCCCGCTGATGTTGCTCCAATATTTTCACCACTCTGGGAAGTTCAAAAACATTCTCTGTAGGCCCTGCAATGGATCAAAACCTGCCTTGGGGAGGATCAGAGGGAGATGCCCATTGGAGCCTCACTTCTCCCTAATGCATTCGCAGTTCTGAACAATGGGCCTTCATAGCATCATATGACAGCAGAGTCCCATGAGAGACACGGGTTCGTGGTGGTATGCTATGATTTGGATCCAGAACTCACGTTCTGCAAACAACGACGTTTCTTTTATCTATGCAAGGCATTTAGCCCACTGAAGAAATTCCACTGTGGAGAATCCACTTTTGATAGTTTTTCCCTTTAATACCGTTCCCTGCACTGTGGTACAAAGGAGAAATTGGTTGTATGTGGGTTTTCAATCTTATTTGCAGCATTTTGGGGGTGTTATGCTATGTTAATGCCGCCATAACACCCTGAAGGATGCTACAAACAAGAGGAGAAATTGGCAATTGTAACTTAACTTGATTGTCTTTTGTACACCCCCAAATCTAGGAACTCAGTGTAGATCAAGGATGGGGAAGCCAAAACTTCAAGAAATTATTGGACTTCACCTCCCATCCTGGCTAGAATAATATATGTCTGTGCATATTAGAAGATGAAACCAGCATCTTGGGTTGTGATTAGACATAGGAAAGCAGTGCATCTCTCTAAGCCAGTTTAGGGTGTTTCCACACTTACCACTTGAAATCCGGATTAAGGAAATCTGGATTTCTGAAGTCCATCCCTGGGAAGATCTGTCTGAAATAAGGATGGATGCAAATGAGGCTTAACGCATCTGCACTGATGTAGGAAGCACAGATAGCAAGGAACGTGTCATGTGTTTGCTGTGTGGACGCCGGAGCACCGATATCAAGAAGGATCAGGCGTCTCTGTGGCCCAAGGTGCTGCGTGACTGGAGCACTCAGCTGTCAGTCACCGCTCGTGTCCACTGTGTGTGGGCGTGTCAGGAACAGACTGCCCACCAATCAGCAGCGAGCCTGAGATCCCGTGGCTGCCCGGCTATTCTCAACATGGCAACTTCCTGTCCCACCCACATGCGTTCCCTCTCCTGTCCCTGTGCGGAAGCGTCGTCCTTTGATCCAGAATTTGCAGGCAAAACCAGTTTGAAGACCTAATTTTTCAGGTCTTCCCGAAAACCGGTTTTGGTGAACTCTAGACCCCATTAGAGGCGGATCTCGCGTGAGGCTGTGTGGAAGCGCCGTCCTTGAAGTGCTCCTAATCTGTCCTGCCGTGCGGAAGGTAACTTGATGTGTCCTTATTGGGTGCTTAATGGGGTCTTAACGGCCTGTGTGGAAACACCCTTATAGAACACTCTGAAGTGGGGATTGTTCACACACCCGTCTGCCCTAGGGATGTGCACAAATATTCAGAGACATTCAAAAGTTGATCAAATTCATCCAGATTCTGACATTCAAATTCAAATCGAATATCTATAAATTTGAATTTAAACATTTGAACGAATTTTGGATTTTTGGATCTATTTGTTTGAATTATTCAGACATTCGTATGTGTATGGGTTCGTACACGATGCGTACTTGCACGGATGCATCTTTCCTGCATCCCACATGCATTTGTACAATCCGTACCAGACGAAAACGGGTTGCATATGGGATAACTATGGGATGCATACGGACATGTACAGATGCATACAGATGTGTATGGGCTGCATAACAATGCGTATGGGCACACGTGAATGTTATCGACATTCGTAAGTCAAATTTGAATTGAAAATTTGAACAAATAGATTGGAATTCGCTTAATTTGAATCGAGTTTGGGTAAATTCGAATTTTAAAGATTCGTAACAAATTGAATGTTTGGATATTTGATTCAAATTGAATTGAATCCCAAGAATTGCATTTGTGCACACCCTTAGTCTGCCCCTCTTCCCTCCTTCCCTCTTTAATCCTCCTTTTCTATGCTAGAAAAGGTGGATTAAAGAAGACTTGGGAACATGAGGGCTACACAGGGTCTCTCTGGGGCACCTCTCTTGTTATTTCTGAACACAGCCTTGAACATGGCATCTTTATTGGTATATTAGTTGCAGCTGGATTTTCTTCCTAATGAAAAAAGCTTGGATTCTAATGAAAGTATCTAAAAAGATATTTTAGAACGTGTGAAATTAATCAGGTAAATTAAATTAAGCTGCTTTCTGTTCAGTAATCTGGCACTAAAGTGAACTGGTTCATTGTACATGTAGAATAATTTGCAATACAGCAATTTATATGTGCCTTGGGGTCATCTCAGAGGGCGAGGCCAGTATTTGCAAATAAACAATCCCAGCTGGGAAAACAGGATGTTATCCTGAACTTCTCACTGTCTCTGAACAGTGACTTTATCTAATTCATGCTTCCTTGCTGTTAATAGTGAACTCCACCCATTGCTATGTGACTGGTGTCAGTGCTGCCTTTGAAAACTTACTGAAGGAAGAAAGAGGCTTTCTTCCCTTCTTGGTTTCAGTATGCTGGAATCCTTCTATTAATCCTTAGCACCCTAGAATCTCAGATCCATTGAAGGATATAAACAAATCCAAATTTGGATTTGTGTAGAGTTTGCAATCTCAGGATATACAGTACTATCAATCATTTAAATAACCTGCCATCCAGAAATACAACCCTGGCAACTCAGTTGTACAATTATTGGGCATGCTATTTATTTGAATATATACCATACACTTGCATCTATAGTTGAACTAGTTCAGTTATTGGTATAGGGAAACAGACTGTGCCAGATGAAGTCAGCAGCCTGATAATTTAGGTCTCAGGAGACAATGGGAAAGCTAACACGCTAGAGGTATTCCAGTTATTCTCATGCAAAAATAATTGCGTTTCATGTTCCAAGAAAAAAGAAATGGAAGATTCCGATTCTTGTTTTAAAAAGTTTGTTTTTTAAGGAGAAGGTTCATGTACAGTATCTACAAATCCACGCATGCCCCAGAAAAAACATAGTAATAATAAGGATATATGCAACCTAAAAGTAGTGAAAGAGCTTCACCTTTCATACGTTTACAGCTTGATGTTTGTGAACTTGTGCTTTTAGTCAAGTTTATTTGTTAATTTATTATTACTAAGAGAACATAAGAGGAGCCCTGCTAGATCTAGCAACAGCCCATCTAGTCCTGCATTCTGTCTCACGCAATGGCCCACCAGTTGCCCATGGGCATCTCAAGCAGAGGCAAGGGCAAACCCTCTCCTGCTCTTGAATTCCAGCAAATGGCCTTAGAAACATCCTGCTTGTCCCCCCAGCCTGAAAGATGTACTTAGGCATCCATTCTAGTAGCCATTGATGCATCTGTCCTCCATGAATTAAGAAGAGCCCTGCTGGATCAGGCTAGAGCCCATCTAGTCCAGCATCCTGTCGCACACAGTAGCCCACCAAATGCTCATGGGCATCTCAAGCAGAGACAAGGGAAAATCTCCTGCTCTTGAATCTCAGCAAATGGCCTTAGAGGCATCCTGCTTGTCCCCCCCCCCCATAGCCTGAGAGATGTGCTTTCATTTTAGTAGCCATTGATACATCTGTCATCCATAAATTTGTCTACAGCATTGTTGTTTTGAAAGTGATAATCTCATATTAATCTTTTTGTGTATGTGGCTGTGTCTCCATGATTGGCATGGGAGGTCCCTAGGGAGTAGGTGCTTCTAAGGAAGGGTTCCAATTTGTGCTGCTTTGTCACACCCATGGGCTCTTGATGAAGTACTGGGAGAGGTGCTCCTATGGAGGGTTCCAATCTGCATCCTCATGCCCAGTTGCTTTGGGAGCCATCATGCTCTCTAAGGAGGAGAATTAAGAAAACATTCCAGAAAGACTTGGCAAAAGAAACCAAGAAAAAACAGCGTATTTTATTTGCCTCTTTCACATCTTTTAGCATCAAAACAAACTTCCGTTTTCTCTCTGTATTTGCTAAATGATTGTAACTCATGGGAGTTTGAACCCAACAGCATCTTGAGGAAATTAGTTAATAAAGGATCATTTAAAGAATTTTTGTTGGAAAAAAAATCTATAAAGTCTTAATTATTTCCTATCCTTCCCTCAAAACATTACAAAAATAGAAATCACAATATCAGAACAACTTTAAACAAAACAATGTTAATATCAAAATGATAAAATGTAAGAGAACAATAAATAACATGCTCACAAATTACTTTTTTAATTAAAAAATCCCATCCTTTCATGAAAAGAAAACACCATTCAGACTTGGGGATTTTGAGGAAGTGTTAGTTAAATACAGCCATTGTCACTATGGTGTGAAGCAATTCCCATTAATGTAAAACTGGGAACTGGGGAACCATATCTGGAACTTCTGCTTGCTTTTACTGCCCTTTGATTTTTGTTGGGTAACCTAGGATTCTCTTAAGATACACTGATTTAAATGGGGAAATTGCCCTCTTTTAAGATAAATCTATGGAGGAAAGATTCAATGTGCTGCATGCTAATAATCCCAGCCAACATCTTCATGTAGCTCAAGATTATACTTTTGGACCGGTATATATCTGACCCGAGACATTTTATAACTATAGAAGGCAGGATCATCTCCTCATTCATTTTAGTGCCACATATCAGAACAGTTGGAAGAGGAATGTCTCCTGGCTTTGATCCAAAACTCAAAAGCCTTCACACTCATCAGGTCACACAAACTCTAAACAGAACCTTCCCTCCTTCTTCAACTTGCAAGACGGCCTCCTCATTTTAGAAAGACAAATGGGAAAACTGACTCTTGGGGCAAAAATAAGTTCTGAGTGTTGTAATCACTCATTAACATTCCCCTCAAACAACGATATGCTTATATGATAAATTCATTTTAAGGGAAGGGAAAGTGAGGAAGACACTTATAGCAAATTATAGATACTATACTAGAGACAATATCAGAGAAATAGCTGTGTTAGTCTAATTCAAAAAGTCCAGAAAGGTAGTTTGTAGCACTTGGAGACTAACAGGAGAAGGGTTGGTGCCATTCAGACCCCCTAGCATCTGAAGAAGTAGATGTGCCCATTGAGTCCCCTAGCATCTGAAGAAGTAG
Organism: Aspidoscelis marmoratus; assembly: GCA_014337955.1. NCBI lineage: Eukaryota > Metazoa > Chordata > Lepidosauria > Squamata > Teiidae > Aspidoscelis > Aspidoscelis marmoratus. Next base: position 2,956,489 of record MTQE01001418.1, read on the forward strand.
ACGTATCCATTGGGCCCCCTAGCATCTGAAGAAGTAGACGTGCCCATTGGGCCCACTAGCATTTGAAGAAGTAGACATGCTCATTGGGCCCCCTAGCATCTGAAGAAGTGGACGTGCCCATTGAGCCCCCTAGCATCTGAAGAAATAGACATACCCCTTGGGCCCCCTAGCATCTGAAGAAGTAGCCGTGCCCATTGAGCCCCCTAGCATCTGAAGAAGTAGACTTACCCATTGGCCCCCCTAGCATTTGAAGAAGTAGACGTGCCCATTGGGACCCCTAGCATCTGAAGAAGTAGACATACCCATTGGGCCCCCTAGCATCTGAAGAAGTAGACGTGCCCATTGGACCCCTTAGCATCTGAAGAAGTAGATGTGCCCATTGAGTCCCCTAGCATCTGAAGAAGTAGACGTATCCGTTGGGCCCCCTAGCATCTGAAGAAGTAGACGTGCCCACTGGGCCCACTAGCATTTGAAGAAGTAGACATGCTCATTGGGCCCCCTAGCATCTGAAGAAGTGGACGTATCTACGGAAGCTCATGCCACCAACCCTTCTCTTGTTAGTTTCCCAGTGCTGCTACCTTCCTTGCTGGACTATATTAGAGACAGTCTTAAAAGTCTACATATAAGCAAAACTCTAGAAATGAGTATGCCACAATTTCCAGACCATGCACAACCAAACTGTGAACTAAGGAAAGGTACATTCCGGCATATAAGACGACTGGATATATAAGACAACCCCCAACTTTTCCAGTTAAAATATAGAGTCTGGGATATACTCGCCGTACAGGAAGATAACACCCGGCATATAAGACGACCCCCAACTTTTGAGAAGATTTTCCTGGGTTAAAAAGTAGTCTTATACGCCAGAATATACTGTATATAAGAAGGGACATGTCTGTCCTTCCTACTTTTATTTCCTTTCTGACTGAAACTAGTTAACAGAGAATATGCATGACACTACCTCTCATAAGAACATGAGAATAATGGCATCCACCCAAGATTTAATTTAAAACTCTCAGGTGAGATTGTAGGCTTCCAAACAAAAACATGCAGCTTATTGCTAAGCTTGGTTTAGAGGCCAATGCAATGGGAAAGGATAGATGTGGAAAATTATAGGTATATCAGCATCTCATCTGTTCCAGAAAAACTGGTAGTAAGCACTATATATTAAAGATAAAATTATCCAGCACTAAGAAACAAAGGTCTTGCTCAAGAACAGCCAACATGAATGTCCACTGGGATAAGCTCTGTCTAATTAACTTCTCCAGAGTTTATTGCATGTGGATAAGGGGATATGGTAGATATTGCTTACTTGGATTTAGGTTTTTTTTTAATGATAAAAGTAACTCGCAAAAACCTCCTTTGGAAAGGAAAAGTTATCAGCTATGGATAAAAAAAGACTAAGCTTCTTTTTGGTAAGCACCTGGTTAAGGATCACATTCAACCTGAAATGGTTTGGGCACCCAATATATGCAAGAATCCATTTTCCCATCTAGACCTGTCCAAGAGGAGGCCCTTCTGATAGTTCTGCTGCCTTCAGAGTTGTGAGATGTGGTGGTGCATGAGAAGACCTTTTCTGTGGTGGCCCAGAATTTTGAATGGTCTTCTTCACTTAGTCCTTTGCTCTTCAAGTCCTTATGAAAGTAGCGTTATATTTTAATTATGTTTTTAATACGTTAACTTTACTGTTATATTAGTATTAGTATTGAAGGATGTGATTTAAATAATAAAAATAATAAATGAATGAACATTTCTCACAAGTGACAAGTGACAAAAAAATCCTTAATGTCTAAATAAATGGTGGGATATGAACTTGCAGTAATTGATTAAGAAGAATGTGGTGCCTCATGTTTATTTAAAGTATTTATTGTATATATTGCAAAGTATGAATGCATTGTATAGTATGTATTTAATTGCAGTTAAAGTTGGAGAAACAGGTAAGCAGTGGGCAGAGTTTATGCAGATTATTCTAAAGGGGGGGGAAAGTAACCCACAGGAGCAGTCAATTAGAAGTGGCAAGTGCTGAGCAGAAAGCATAAAAGGTGAAGCTACACTGAAAGAATCGTTCTTTGCTTTGTTTTCTTGGTCCAGGGTTCAGGAGGGGGCTAGTAGCACTTGTGAGGGAAAGGAAACAGAGATCGATCCGGGTCTTCTGGTCTTGGGAAGGCAGGCACAGGGGATCCTTAACACTAACTCGAGGCTGAGTTGGTAAAATGAATTGTTCATTCCTTTCTTTATTTGTAACTGAGGTGTAAACAATAAAGAACAGTTTTCTTGTTTTGAAAGAACTTGTTCTACAGTATTTATTTCCTAAAGCTATATACAGAAGGTTAGAGAAAAAGGGGATTCTGTAGCTTTAAGGGAGAGAGAGTGAAGAGAGAGAGCAGCGCCACAGTCGGCTGCTACAGAAACCGCTTCACAGATTATTAATAGAGAAGGAGTGAAAGTGGAGTTCTTCGCAGTGCAGGGCTGTGCAGGGCTCGGCTGAAAGGGCTTCTTTAACGCTACCTATAGCAAATAAAATATAACAGAAGGACTGGAGGGTCCGGAAAGTAAAACACCCACCATGACTGGGGACTGGACTATATCCATGGTGGGATATGAACTTGCAGTAACTGATTAAGAAGAAGATCTTGAGGAACTGATGGACAGTTTGATACAAATATACTGAATTTAAAAAGCTATTTGCATATTAGGGATCACTGCAAGTGAAACTGAACGTAAAGTTTTCAGTACAGTAATGTCTGCATTTAAATCACACCCTTCAATGCTAATACAAATATAAAGACATAGCATAACTACAGTTATGATACGAAAAAGGACAGCATAAAGTTTATTAAACGTTCATATGGGAGGGTAGGAGAAACTCTCACATGAAGAAAAGTTTAAATGTCTGAAGTGTTTTGTATGTAGAAAAGAGAGAACATGAAAGTGGGCTGTAAAACACTATGGTCATTGAAGCTTTATCTGGAAAGATTTGAGATAGTAATGTGCTTTTAAAAATCCATTTTCCTTAAGTGAATTTCTCTGTATACATTTTGAGATCTTTACCATGACATAATTTAATTTGTAGAATATTTCCCAGGATTGACAAAAATCTCTGTGCCTCTCACCCTTAGCCTGTCCATTCCTATAGGACAGTATGAAAATAGCAGCCATGATTTATATTGTATGTTTTATGAATCATCGGACATACAACAAGGATAATATAAATAAGAACAGTTGCGGGCAAAGTCACCTTGAATACAATTTAAGTTTCAGAGTAAAAGCAGCAGCAAGGAGATCACTGATTAACTTGAAATCTATCATAACAGGAACTCTAAAGCCAAACATCTTAGCAAGGTCAAGAAAAACAGAAGAAACTATCATGGTATAATTCCTGCATAGTACATAAAAATGCAACTTCTCTCATTTAATATGATTCCCAAAACTGCAACAACGCTATTTGATGTTTGTAAAGTAATTATCTGCTGTTGGTAAACCAGGCATGCAGTCAGAGGGAGCTTTCTTCAAAACAATCCCTTCTTAGAGATGTGCACGAATGCAATTTTCAGGATTTGATTCAAATCAAATTTCCGAAGATTCAAATCGATTCGAGTGTTTAAAATTCAAATGTATTCACAATTTGAGTTGAATACATTCAAATCCATTTGTACAAATTTTCTATTTGTACTTGAAGATACGAACGTCAACAACATTTGAATGTGTCCATGTGCTTCCGTATGCATAACATTTTTATCCCGTAGGCGTCCCGTTTTCGTCCCGTACGTATCCACACAAATACAAATAAGATGCGCACTGATATGTATGTAATGTGTACATATCTGTACACATACAAATGGGAATATTCAAAAGATTCAAAAATTCATTTGAATGTTAAGTTCAAATTTAAGAGACATTGAGATCAAATTCAATGTCCGAGTTCAATGGAATTTGATCAACTTTTGAATGTTTTGAATATTTGTGTACATCCCTTCTGTAGAAGCACAAAAAATGCCATTTAGAATAGTTAACCAGTTGAGCATTCCAGAACCTACCTCAGTTTTCCACACTGCAGTGCTTGTTTGCCTCCAGATATGACAATGCCCTCTGTAACAATGAGTGTTACTTGTGTTATCAGCCACTTTTCTGCCCAGCTTTCCATGGATTTTAACAGTTAGGGTGTTTTTCCACTGTAGCCCTTAGATCCAGATCTAAGAAGATCCGGATATAAGGAATGGGTACATTCCTTAATCCGGATCTAGTAGATCCGGATTAAGGGAAGCACCCAATGTGTTTCCATGGGAGGTGTAGCACCCATTAGCAATGGGTGCTAACACACCTGCTGTGGAAACAGCTTTGCACCCATGTGGGGAATCTGGATCGACCCCCAAGGATTTGGTCCGTTACCCCAGGTGTTTTGGGAGGGAGAGGGGTGCAGTCTTTGAAGCCACTTCGAATTGACTTCAAAGTCATTTCGAACTCATTTCGAAGTCTGTGCAAAATAGCTCCGGAGTGCCTTTGAAGTCTGTGCTGATCTTCGGAGTGAACTTCAAAATGACTTTGGAGTCACTTTGGAGTCACTTCGGACCACTTTGGAGTCACTCCGAAGTTCACTCCGAAGATCAGCACAGACTTCAAAGGCACTCCGGAGCTATTTTGGGTGCATCCCCTCCCCCTAGCCTCCTTTGGACCCCATTGCCTGTTTCCAGTGGAAACAGGCTCCCTTTAATCTGGATTTTCTGGCAGAAGACCCTGTTCTAGACCCCATTAATGGCGTCTACAGAAAATCCGGATTAAAGGTCAAAATGTACCCATTAGATCTGGATTTCCCCCACAGCAGTGGAAACAATCGGGTCCCAAATGGGTGCCGTGGTGGAAATGGGATCATCCTGCTCACACCCAAATGGGTCCTAAATGGGTGCAAAAATGGGTACTTTTTGACAGTGGAAAAAAAACCTTAATCACCTGTACCTGTGCTTGGCTACATTTCCTGCTTCTGTGCTTCACACCCAATCCGACCAAAAGAAGGAGATACATTTGGTATACAAAACCCTGAATGAGGAAGGGTCACCTCTTCCCTGACTTCAAATGAGGTAAGGTGACTGCAGGAAGGAAATGTCGGTCATCGCAACCTCAAATTCAGAAAAGGTGTGAGCAGTTAGAACTGAAGGTGGACTGAAGAAGCTTTAAAGTGAAGGTGTGACCACAGTCCTAGAGAGCAGAATGAGACTTTCCATGCCCTGCAACTTTGCATGTCCCATTTCAAAAAACTCTGAAAATATGAATTTTAACATTTTGCAAACTTCAGGTGAAGTCTAACGTCCATCAAATTGGATGCAAAAATTCTCAAAAATCATAATTTTTTAAATTACCATAATGGAAATGCCCTTGAATTTGGACCATATCTTGCGACTGGACAGCTCTCAGGAAGCACTCTATTTCTCTCGAGAAGAAGACTCTTGTATACGGCATATAGAATTAATACATGCTTAGAGTTTAAAACACTTTTAAAGAACAATTTAAAGCCATAAAGTATATCTAATCATTCATTGGTTTTTTTTCTTTCCTTTCAGTCCAGCAGAGCTTGTTGCACAATGCTTGTCATAAACTGTAGAACTGTCTCAACGCTGCTGGCACTTCAGCGAGTTGCCTGTTAGCGGAGGTTGTGCTCCACCTGCCAGTAACCATAATGAACAATAATTATGTAAGATTAAATTACATCCCAAGTGGCGCTCGCATTAGATGAAGTGGTTGCTCCAAACGATTGCAGAACATGCTGTGATAGTTGTTTTCCATGGCTTCAGGATGAGAACTTCTAAACATACTGTCTGCGTGCCAGGGAATTTGTTCTGATTCCAGTCTTCGCAACGTGTGTATGCTTATGTGTGCAGTTGCTTTAGATCTTAAAGTATTTATTGCTTTTGAAATGCCAACTAAAGCAAAATGTAAGCTGCATGTATGTGTGTGTGTATGTTTAAAACCAGAATATCCATTAAAAGCACGTTAAAAATTCAACACATCTAAAACAATACACTCCGTGTTCAAAATGATGGTGAAGATACAACCATCTCAGCCAAAGGCCAGGCAAAGAGGTGCATGTTCACCACATTCCTAAATATATATAATGAAGGGGCGTGACGCAATCTCAAGGGGGAGAATATTCCATAGTCTGGGGGCCATCACCGAAAAGGCTCTCTCCCGGGTGCCCACCAGCCTCACTACTGAAGGTGGTGGGACAACCAGGAGGGCCTGACCACTAAATCTTAAGATATTAATAAAAATCTTGTATAGAGTAGTCTTTAAAAGAGGTAAGATTGATTGATATCCATCTGCAAAAGCAATGTAGTAGTTTAAGGAGATTAAGATAATAAAATAACACACAGTTTCATTGGTCTTGTATGCAAGTGTAATAGATGTAGTTCTGTCAGAGACACTTCTGACAGAAAAGTGTGAAAAAGTTTGTATCTTTGTTTTAGGGATCTGCATTTTTTGCATTCGAATTCTATTTGAATTGAACATTCAAATATTTTATTTGAATCAAAATTCAGAAATCCAGATTTCCGAAAATCTGATTTGAATCCAGATTATCAGGATCCGTATTTTCAAAAATCTGATTCAAATTGAATAATATGAATGTCAGGAACATTTGTGTGCTTTTTCAGATCCATTCGCATCACATTTTAATCGCGTTTGTGTTTCGTTTGCATTCTGTTTGCATCCCATATTATAAAGGCAAATAGACTTGATATTCAGATGCGATATAGAATGACAAATTCAGTTGTTTCAGATTTTCAAAAATCTGAATTCAATCCAAATTTGAAAATCTGGAGTTTCAAAAATCCGATTAGAATGTTGATATTCATCGAATTTGAAATGGATTTTTGAATTTTCGAATATCTGTGCACATCCCTACTTTATTTAGAGTGTTCCTTTAGAAAATCCAAGTGTTTTGTCAGAATACTCAAAGGTTTCACCAAATGGGAATCATGGGGAGGACTGTTCCATGTTTCCATTTCTGATAGGTGGATCTTGGACTCCCATGTTGGAGTAGTAGGTAGGTTGGATACCCAATGCCTATTACCTAATCTGCAGAGGAAAAGAAACATTAGATTCAGGAGGGGGATTCTATTTGAAGATTTCCTTTACAGAGAGCAATACTCATCTTCTTTTGTTTATTTGATGCAGCTTAGTGCTTTTGCGTAAATGTGTGATTGTGTTTGCATTATGAGGGTCTGAGAAAATTCCTAAAGTGCTCTGGTTTCTCCATAGTAGATATGTAATTTGGAATTGTTCTTAGGTACTACTGAGTTGTGGTGGCCTCCAGAGGCCTATTTGCACGAGGGCCTCTTGAACATGAGTAGAACGCCCTGGGACAGAGCATTCATTCTGCTGGGCTGGCAGTTCTGTTCAGAACCGCCCCAGCCCGTCCCAGCGCGCCCTGGGTTTAGAGCACAAAATTGTGCCCCTCACCCAGCCCAGGGCATTCCTGGCTGTCCTGGGCCATCCCACAGCTGTTCGGGAGGGAGAGCATTCGCATGCTCCTTCCGGAACAGCTGCAGGCCCTGCCCCACTTGCCACCATTGGGTCAGGTTCGACCCAGGGGCGGGCAGACCTGTCTCATCCCTTCCCCAGGGACGTGATTGGGTCCCATAGAGCACATAGAGCACACAGGACCACCCCCCAGCACCCCTCGGGCATGGGCCTACCTGGGGACACAGGGGTGGGGGTGAAGTCAATCTGGCTTCGAATCAGGAGAGAGGGGGTGGAGAGGAGATGGCGCTCTTCCCCCATGCTGGGGTTTAGTGCAGTTTGCATGGGGATGGCTGTATGCGTACACAGCCCGCATCAGCAGTGATGGCATAAGTATGGGCAAGATTCGGTTTCAGTCCGGCACCTGGTCAAAAACGAGCCCAAATTGCACCAAATTGCTTGCGTGGGGATGCAGCCTGAGGTTGACAAGTGATCTGACTCCTGTCCAAATCCACTACACAACCTGACAAAGAAGACATTTACCAGTCCTGCCAAACTGTAAACTCCCCAGGATATGATACAGTTTCCGAAACTGAACACACCTTCAGTAGCATTCTCATTGATAGTATTGTATCAGCATGTATCTCTGGCTATTGTCACCAAACTTGTCACCGTGATAATCTGCAAGCTCAGTTTCACTCATCATAACTGTATATAACTGGCACCCAGTTTCCCTTACTGGAAACTAAACATGTCAAGTCCGCAGCCTGTTATATTAAATGTCCGATCCCTTAATGTAATCATAATGCAGAAAAATGTGAATTTTGTATTTACTTTACAACAGTCTAAGAACAGCAGATTCAAATTTCAAGAGTGTGACCCAATTTTCTTCATTAATAACACATGTAATAAAGACTATAGCGTACCAAACTTGTAGAGATAAAAAGAAAAAGCTTACAGCATCATAAAAAAACTTTATCCAGAGACTATATAGAACTTTTAAAGAAGAAATCAAGATACATCATTTATTAAAAACAGTTTTACCACTGGCAAGAAGTGCTAAAAGAAAAAACACACTCATCAAACAAATCTTGGAGGAGAAAAAGTGAACACAAAGCATGGGAAAAAGACCCCCAAATTCTAGATAACAACGCTTTTCTCACGGAAAGATGGACTTAATGAAATTATTTTAATGATGCATGTCTCCTTTTGATATGGACCTAGAGGGGAATAGCTGCTATTAGATATTATGAATGTGATTTCCTACCCCTGAAACACTGCATAGAAAACATGATTTTAATTTAGTTTCCTGCATTTTTTTTTTTAAAAAGAAACGAAATGCTGCTTAACCAAATTCTACTTTTCTTGAGCCCGGAGACAGCTTGTCCATAAAGACAAAGCTCAGATGTGATTCACATTCCTTTCCTCTGCACCTATTTCAAATTAAGGTTGCCTGACATATATGTAACACATTATGTTTGGTGGGGCCAGTTTTTAGGGAGTGTCAGATAGAACTGGGTCAATATCATGTCTTGTCTAAAATTAGCTCTACCTGGTGGGTTACCTTGTGCATTTCCATTTAACTGCTCTGCCCTTTGGCTTATTGGTATCAAAGCCACCAACTACCAGTTTTGAAACATGGTGAGATATCAACAGTGGGGAAAACTGAATCTGATTGGACATAAGAAAGAAAGATTTGGCCTTTATATGCCACTTTTCTCACCCATGTAAGGGGACTTAAAGTGGCTGACAAACCTTCTGTTGTTCTCCCCACAACAGACACCCTGTGAGGTAGGTGGGGCTGTGAGAGCTTGGAAAGAGAGCTGTGACTAGCCCAAGGTCACCCAGCTGGCTTTGTGGAGGACTGCAGAATCAAACCCGCTGAGTACAAGATATGAGTCCAGCATTCCACCACAACACCAAACTGGCTATTACTAGGAGAGCCATGTAGTCCAGCATCCTGTCTCCCATAGGGACCCACCAACTTCTTCTGGGCACAACTGCTCTCAAATCCCTGTGAATGGCCTTCAGAGGCATCCTGCCTCTCCCTCCAAATTGGAGGTAGTACCCAGGCATCAATTCTAATAGTCAAAGATACATGAATTTGTCTAACTCTTTCTTAAATTTACCAGGTTACCTGCGGCCACCACCTCTTCTGGTGGTAAATTCCATAGGCCAATGACCCTCTGGATGAACAGATACTTCCCCTTGTCAGTCCTAGCTCTTCTGCCCATCAGCTCCATATAGTTCTCCTTTCTTGCATTCATTGTGAACACTGTGGTCAGCTGGCACTTAAAAGATCTGCACAGTCCCTTTGAATTGTGCAAGAAAGACATCCACCATGTGGTGACTGCAACTAACCATGTACAGTATTAGTGGGTACTAGAACTGAGGCCAGGTAATATTTCCAGGCTGAAGAGATAGGCAGGAAGTATCTAAAATCCATTTTCAGTGATCCGAGAACAGGTGAGTGCTTTGACTCCGTCTTCTCCTTGAGGATATCCAGAAGCAATTGGTGGGCTAAGGACATGGTGGTGGACTACATGGGCTGTGGCCTTATCCAGCAGCGATCCTCTTGTGTTCTTACATGTGATTTTGGCACCTCCCCAAGTCTCTAGAGCATTCCAGTTCTTCAGTAACATTGGCTCTGGAAGTAGGGCACAATAGAAGCGGCAAAATCAAACTACCCATCAGCTTGAGAGTTGAAGGCAGAACATTGGAGCAGGAAATGGGACTGAGGCTGTTGACTAGGGGTGGAAGAACAGCTGAATGGGGCAAAAGTTCTGTCCCATCACTGTTGAGAGTCATACCCAGTCCAAATGTTCAGACCTTGTAGGTGGTAGTGCCATGGCAGGGAAGAGACCTTGGCCAAGATGGTTGGTGACAGGAGACAAGAGAGGCAGTGTGGCTTACATCTCCTGGCATGGTGCCATTCTCTGTCCCATCTGCAAGGTTACGGCTGTTAGGAGGAGAGCTGCATAAAATGCAGACCATGACTTCATGGCCACAGATGACAATGCCAGATATGACTTTTAGATGTCTGTCACAGTAATCACGATAAAGCTCTCCAGTGAAATAGAAGAGTTTGGGCAGCATTACTGAGTAGGAAACCACAGCTCCTTCTGCAGCTCATAAATATATATTTGCACCATTTGCCACTTTTGCAAGTGCTGCCAGTGAAGAGTTTGGCTGGAAATTCAGAAGGGGCCTGTTTCCAGACCCAGTTCATGTGCCACCTGCACACGAGTGGTATGTGAGACTGAATGCTGTGTGGATTGCTTACAGGTGGTCCACAGCTGATGTGGGCTATGGTGGCATTTTCCTGCCAAAGTCCAGTCTAATGCTGCATCAGATGTGGATGCAGCAGTCTACTGAGCCATGTGGCCTCCTGGTAGACCGATCCAAGTGTGGGTGGAGGATCCTACACAGTCCACTGGGCCAATCTACCAGCCCAGTGCGGAAATGCCCAGTTTGTCCAAGGGTACTGGAAAGATCAAGGATGGTGGCAAACATCTGCATTGTGAGTACTGGCCCATCCCAAACTTCACCCAGAGTCATCCAGGTCTCAGTGAAGTGTGGATAGTCGCATCCGGATTGCTGGGCCATTACTATGGTGATCAGCAACATGGCACATAGATGCCCTGCCCCATCCCCCTCAATGTTTGCATGGGAAATCATGCAAATGTTGCATGGGTTGGGGGGGGGGTAAAGGAGAGGAGAATTGTTCCACAGCTACTGACAACCAGAACAGCTCTGGGCCGCTCTGCAATGGAAGTGGCACAATGGTGTGTGTGGACACTCCGTCCGAGAGTGGGTCAAGCTGTCTTGAATTTTGAAGTGTGAACAGGCCATGGGTCTCATGCTCTTGCCAAACCTTAAAGATGTTGCAGCTAATTCCTCTGAGGAACCTTTATGTCGCATCTAATTTTGAAGATGACAAGGCACTTCAGCCTAGGGATTTGCACGAATATTCGTAGGCTTTCGAAATCCGATCGAATGTGCTAAATTTCGACATTCGAATTCAAATTGAATGTCCTGAAAATTCATATCTATTCGTCTGAATTATATGGACATTTGCATGTGTACAGGTTCATACATGATGTGCACTTGAAGATCTGCGTCTTTCCTGTGTCCGTACGCATTTGAACAGATTCGTATGGGATGAAAACGGGTTGTATATGGGATAACTATGGAATGCATACAGATGTGGGAAAGATGTGTAGGTGCACATAGGAATGCTGTCAACATTTGTATGTGCAGATTCAAATGAAAAATTTGGATGAATAGATTCGAACTTGATAAACTTGAATCGAATCTTGTTAAATTCGAATTTAAAAGATCCAAATTGAATTGAATTTTTGGGTATTCGATTTGATTCAAATAGAATGTCAAAAAAGCATTCATGCACATGTCTACTTTAGCCAGGCGTGATAACATTCCAGACCGAAATAAAAATCTTGGTTAAAACTTTGTTTATAGCATGTAAATTGCTGGGTCAAGACAAACCAGTATGGGAGGTTTTCTTCCTTTGCATACAAAAGTGTTTTGCCCTATTTTCCAAAATTAATTTTGAATTTTGTATAACATTGAACAGTGATTCAGAAGTGATTTATAACCCTTTCAAAGCTCCAGGTAAATGAAGTTTAGAAAAATGTAATTTACACTGTTTTGTAAGGGTATCCTTCCCCTCTTTTGTCCTTCGCCTGTCGATGGGCCACCAACAAGATTGTTCTAATCAACGGCGTTTTAAAGTAGATGTAGAACTTTGATTTGTTTGCTCCTGTATGAGTTCATCTTTCTTTCCCACAGTCTGCGGCCCATATTTTTTTCCAGCCAAGGTTGCCTGGCAGCAGGAACGCTGGTGGGTTTTGTAGATGCTGCATTTTTTCCTTTTTTTGCCACTCCATTTACTGCGGCCACATTGGCTTTCTGTGTTGTTAGAACACTGTAGGTCAAGTGAAGGCGTGTGCAACCTTTTCAGACACCAGGCCCACCGCTACTAATGTCTGTCTCAGATGTTAAGTTGCTGGTGTCTTTGTCTAAGGGGGACTTCATGCAGTAATTCCTGAATGCAAATCACTCTTTGTTCCTTTTGTTCCTTCCAAATAGAGGCTTTGAAATGGAGCTTAAATAATTTATTTCAATCAAAACATTAGCCAGGCTCATCTATTGTGGGTGTTTGAGGACTGAAAATAATTAGCACAAAGGCAGATTTCCTTCACAGGGCACTAAAATGAGTCAGGGTCTTTGCTGGAAAGGCAAACTGGGCATTCACTTTCAGTGGAAATAAAGGCTGGGATAGGCCAGAAGGATTAAAAATATTTCAAGGGCAACTAGAAATTCCTGGTGGGGACATTTTTCAGCAGAATAAAACACTCTCTTGTGTAATATATGGCCATTTGGATTGGGAATTTGTGGGCCTTGTTTTTACACACCCTCTCAGACAGCCCCATCAATGCAATTGTGTTTTCTTTTAAGTAGTGCTCTAATAGATGCTGAAACGCCTTTGTAAGGTGGGCAGTCTCTGTGTGTTTTACGGTGTTCACAGTGAGAAGAGCCACTCCAGTACTTAGAAACTGGACTTTTAGGAAGATGCATTAGCAACATCAGAGGAGTACAGTAACACCCTGGTTTGGAGCATCACAGAATAAAACATTACACTATACTGAGTTTCCTCATAGACTGGGGCAGATTTGTTTTCTTGGGATGGTGAGCTCCTGTTCCAAAAAAATGGGTTGTTTGTGACAAGCTGTTTTGATTCTGATTTTAATCCTATTAAAATCAGAATCAATTCTGATTCTGATTCTGATGGTAAGCTGCATTGTTTTGCCCACATGTTTGGGCATCGGCCCCATGCAGGACAGTGAAACTTGTATCTGAATAGGCATGCATAATGATCTCAGGAACATGTGGACGTGTAATAATCCCCATTTCTAATAACTGAAGAATTTCCTTGGGCAATCTTTTGGTTTGTTGGTTTTCTTCTGAGAAGTGAATAATGGAAAGGCACTTTGCATGACAAATTTCTTTGCAGTGTGTCTGTTTTGCTCATATTTGAGATGTTAAATTTCTATTTAACAGCAGGCAAATTAGTTTACTTCAGCAAGAGATACCAGAGACATTTAGAAGGACAGATGCCTTAGAAATACAATAAACAACATATAAACATATCACGCAAGGAAGATCTTGTATTGGTTAAGTGCTGCATTAAGTCAACATTGTTTTCTAAGTGGAATAATTTAATGCGGGCTCTGAAACATCTATTTCCTTGCTACGAAACTGATTTTCAATAGATTCATAGTCTAATAATCCATCTGTTCCAGTATCTCTGACAAAAGCTGGACAGAAGGAGTTTCTTTAGATTTTGACAACATGGAATTTTAATGGAGTTCTGCTCCCTGATGTCCATTTCAGCCATTTGGCACTTTAAACACTGTAATGATCTGTAGATTTATCTAGTCTATTAAATTAAAATTTCTGTTTACTTTTGGTTAATCTGACAGTACACAGTGTATAGTCATGGGAGAAAACACTTCCTGCATGGTTACTGTTATATGACATTTTAGTGTTTCGTAAGCAAGAAAGAGTAGGACAGTGAAGAGTGTTTTCCTGTTTAATGGTCTATGCGTGATGCTGCCCAGTGAAGAGGAAAGCTTTTTTTTATAGCATCTAACTATATAATGTTATTGTTCAGAGTGGGTTTTTTTTTCTTTTCAACACCTCTTGTGTTTTTTTTACTCTCTCTTTTCTCCTTTTATGAAAATAAACCCACCTGTGCTTGAAGCAACACAGCAACGATAATCAACACTCCTGGCAGCAAAGAACCGTATGGACACATCTGGAGCCTAACAGGAAGTCAATCCTTGTCCAAGTAACTTTGCTGTGCAAAAAGCAAATACAGTATGTTTATGAACTGGTGAAAAAGACAAAGGGTTTGCATCTCTTGACCCATCTGGTGAAGCGAAGCCTTCATCATGAGCAGTTTTAACTAATTCATTAAGTGTCCCGTCACATTCAGAAATATTTTTTAATTATTTTCCTGTGGGGATTCCACAGATCCTGAGCCTGTTAATCATAAATTTGGGCTGCCTGCTTACAATTATAAACATTGTGCCTGCGTTCAATAAAGCAGGCATGCACTAGTCTCTGTCTCTTGCTACTAAACCCAAGGAGATCAGAAATGGAATATAAAACTGACAACGCGGTTTGCCACTGTGAAAGAGCTTCTGCTTTATTTGGAAGACATACACGCACTCTTTCCCTTTCTCATTTTCTTATGCGCGTGTTCGGTCACATATATAACAGAATCTGGGTAAAACTATGGCTGCAATTGGGCACATTTAAAGGGCTGGGTCTTGGGTGAAATTAAGGTGGGGATAGCAGTCAGCAGTACCTTCCTTACCTCAAAGTGTTATCCCTTCTTCAGATGGGATATCTTAAGACCAAGGGCGACTCATTTTCCAAGTCTGATTGGGCGGAGAACTTAGAGAAACCTGGCCAATCCAAGCATAGGAAGAAATGCCACCAGCAGCAGCCAATGAGTGTTGTTAGGGAGGAGTTGCCATAATTTAAGGCAAAGGAACAACAACATACAGTGGTACCTTGACATACGAGTCTAATTCGTTCCGTAACCTTGCTCTTATGTCAAATCGCTCGTATCTCAAAGCAATTTTCCCATTAATCCATTCCAGCTCCCAAAACACCACCTCAGTTGTTTTTGTTATGTACTGTACTGTATTTACATACTCTTATCTCAAATCTTGCTCTCATCTCAAAGCAAAATATCACTCGCTCGGCGGCTTGTATCTCAAAACACTTGTATGTCAGGGCACTTGTATGTCGAGGTACCACTGTATAGAAATATGAGACAGGATTATTTGAACTTTTTGAATGCTTGTTTTTTGAACAATATAGACAGGTTTTCTAAAAAGGCTGTTGAAGAAAGCCCTGTCTGCATGGAAGCCAGATGGTTAACATTCCTATCGAGAGCAGGAAATACAAATTAATACATTTAGAAGAACAAGATGCGAAGATTATGTATGAATAGAATGAACATACTTTTGTGAAGAGATGATCTACCAGAAGGGTAGATCACCTCGCTGCACTTTTAACAGGCTTCTTGAGAAAATCCGTACTTGTATTGTTAAAGTTCTTTGAAACTTGTTTTGTACTGTAATTTGTATAATCCAGGAGAGGCAGATTGGGGTGAGCAAGCGTAGAAAACTGTAGCTTATAGAAAGGAAAGAACAGATAAGAAATGAAGTCAAATTGTTCAGTTACTGAAGATCTCAGTAGGGTGTTGCCAGTAAGGTAAACTTTACTGAAAAAAAAGAGATATGGAAAGATAATAACAATTTCATAAATCTGATCATATTTTGCCACAAAATGGGTTTCCTATTATCCTAACCTTAGTGCTGTGCATATGCATATCTGCAGCATGACAGATGGGGGAATCATTCTGGTCACCACACCTCAAAAAGGATATTGTGGAACCAGAGAAGGTGCAGAAAAGGGCAACCAGAATGACTAAGGGACTAGAACACTTCCCTTATGAAACCAAGCTGCAATGTCTAGGTCTCTTCAGTCTGGAGAGATGGCGTTTGAGAGGGGACTTGATTGAAGGAGATAAAATCATGCATGGGATAGAAAAGGTGGATAGAGAAAATTTCTTTTCTCTATTGCACAACACTAGAACCAGGGGGCACTCTATGAAGCTGATGGGTAGGAGCGTAAGGTCTGACAGGGGGAAGTATTTCTTCACCCAGAGGGTCATCGGCTTATGGAATGTGCTGCCGGAAGAGGTGGTGACAGCTCCCAGTCTAGATGGCTTTAAGGTAGGGTTAGACAAATTTATGGATGACAGATGGCTACTAGAATGAATGCCTAGGTGCATCTTTCAGGCTGGGAGGGGGAAGCGGGGTGCTTCTTAAGCCATTTGCTGGGATTGAAGACCAGGAAAAGGTTTGTCCTTGTCTCTGTTTGAGATGCCCATGACCATTTGGTAGGCCACTGTGTGCAATGGGATCCTGGACTAGATGGGCTGTGGCCTGATCCAGCAGGGCCTCTCTTATGTTCTTATGCATAGGGACGACCTCTGTACAATACCTTAGCTGCAAATAGCTTCATTGATTGAAAGCAGCCTTTTTAAAACTGTTCTTGAGCATCTCTGTTTGCCTTTCTCAATAGCAAGAATTTCCAGATGAGTTTGGTCGTCTGCGTTTTGGCACTGATCGCAGCTGCCACTTTTCTAGCCGTACAGTTTCTTGACATTTTCTCATTTCTTTAGATTTTTTTTATTTTAATTCCCACCTGATATATATTGTGCTCATTGTTGCTATGGCACACTGAGTCTTATGTAATGCAACTGGGTGTGTACCCCATTGTTAAGCATATAGTGCAAAGTCTGTGCATCTGTTTTTAAAAAAATCTCCCACGGTCATAAAAGCATATGCGTCTTATAGCAGTAATATAATTTTTAACTTTTAATTTTACAGTGCAAGAGTTCAGTTTGCCCAGAAAACTTGAGTAGCTCTCCCTGTTTTCACACACATGGACTGAAAGCCTTCTTCCCAATCTATGAACATAATTAAAGTTATCCAGAGAATTTCCATCTACTTGTTTTTGGTATCGTTTATTTTTATCATTAGTTTTATTTGTATTGCAAAGACAGATAAGCTGTTGCTGTTGTTTTACATAAGCTTTTAAAATTCAAAGTAATTTTGTGCTTTTTGAACCAAGAAAGCAGTAAGATGAGTGAGTGGTACAGAAATAAGGAAAGTCATGTTTTCTTCAGCTAGTTGCTCTAGTAAGAATATGGCCCTGGTCACACAAGTCTAAGACAGGACGGCCTATTTGTTAATTCAAACTGAAGTCGTCCTAGTTCTGGTCACACCTAGGTTGTTATAAGTTATCCTCAGGATGTCCTCACTCCATTGCTCACACCTTTCTGCACAATTGACCTGACCTCCTCCATGGAACTCTTGGCTCTCCACACCTTTTCTAGGTCAAATCTATCTCCTTTCTGATTGGATGCCATTGTGTCACTCGAGGGAGGGGAGGGTATATGTGTTTGTGGTTCTTTCTTAAGCCTGCTCCCCGACCTCCATGCCCTCTTCATTTTTTATGTGCTTTTCTTCTCCGTGCAATTAATTTTTTAAAAATAATACATTTGTGGAAAAACACTAGATAGAGGAATCATAGACATAAACTGAGGAAAGAAGGGGAGGTGCTTTATGAACTCTGCACGTGCACATTGGCTGAAAAGAAAGACAAGACTTACCCACCACAGCACAGTTCACCCTTCTTTAGCCGTTCCCCTGCTCACATTAAGAAAGCAAAGATGTCCTGCCATGCCAGGACAGGCTGAGTCCTGTAAAAATGAGGACTCCAGTGAAGAAGAAGAAGAAGAAGAAGAAGAAGAAGAAGAAGAAGCACTTTTCTCACCCATTTAAGGGGACTCAAAGCAGCTGACAAACCTTGGGGCTGTGAGAGCTCAGAAGAGAGCTGTGACTAGCCCAAGGTCACCCAGCTGGCTTCATGGGGGAGGGTGGAATCGAACCTGGTATTCCCAGATATGAGTCCAACTCCCTAACCACTAGACCAAACTGGCTCATCCACTAGACCAACTGGTTAAGAAGGTCTAACGGGGATAGGCCGGCTTGGAAAACAAATTGAATAAAAATAATGTCAGTAACATGACCTGAAGATGATCTAAGGTCGTCCTAAACTGCTAGTGTGACCAAGGCCTTTTGCTGTGAAAGTATTAACCTTGTCATATGTGGGGTGGGATTATTTTGTTCCATTTAGGCCAATGATGGCCAACCTGTGACACGCGTGTCACAGGTGACACACCAAGCTCTTTTGGGTGACACACATGGTCACCCTGGCACCTGGGCGTGTAGTGCTTGCTTGTTCTTGAAGTGTACAAAATACCAACTTTCAATTGAAGATTTAGCAACAAAAGTCACTAATGTAAAGAATTATTTGTTTTTGCTTTTAATAAAATACATATATCAAAAATATAACTTTTTTACTAGAGCCACAAATATCACAGAATTATGGATCTTTCTAGATGTGACACAGTGCCCGAGTTAAGCTAGGTTTTCTTGCAAATTTTGACACACTGAGCTCAAAAGGTTCGCCATCACTGATTTAGGGGATATCTTCTGAGCACAGTAGCGCTCAATTTCCTATTATGTTCCAAGTGCATTGTCTGTAGGGATACTCCTGTAATAGGGCCTGAACATTTTGCAAATTGTTTTTTTTTAAATATTTGTTGATTCTGGTCTATATGACCATACAAATAAAAATTCAAAATTCAATATCAACTCTGTGATTTTTACATACTAACAATTTTTTTAAAAATAAAAGTTTAATGTCACTCCAAGCGATCCTTTTCTAGTTTCCTGTTTTCTGACATTACTTGGATAGAATTTTCACTAACATAGACCATTTACTGTATGTTGGCTAGGACTGAAGAGTCCAACATCTGGAGGGTATAATTTTAGATGGTTCTGTTCCAAGGTAAAACAGGCAACTTAAAATGCTGTCTTTCCTGTCACCTGCTGCTGTGCTTGTTTCCTAATTTCAGCCTCCAGAGACAGGTGAGCAGGAGGTCCTAAAATGCTTCCCAGCATCTCTGAATGCTGATTAAGTACTCTTCCTCTTGCGCTAGCCAAGCATGATGTTAATGTTCCCGTGTGGTGTGTGTCTATACAAGGAGCAAGCTATCTGAATATCATTCCCTAGCAAGATCGCCCAGGCTGAACTGAGAGGTTGCATCCAGATAGCAGGAGAAAAATATGGGAGCTTTCCAGGCACCAGGAAATCGCAGGGCAACCCAGACTTTACCTTGTCTGGAGCTTACTCCTGCAATGCCAGTGTGGACAGGTGTTGTGATGGCATGAAATAACCTTTTCACACTACATCCCATACTGAACCACCGGCTGATCTCAGAACACCATGAATCGGCCAGTGGTTCAGCATGGGATGCTATAGCCATGGTGCATGCTTGTGCAGACCGCCAGAGACAGGACACTGACCTGACCAGTCAGCTCAGTGTGGGGGTGATGCCACAGGCACACCTGCGCAGAATGTACAGGATCGGCCATGGTAGATGGCATAGTGGAACACAGGAGTTGTATAAAAAATCGCAGAATACAAGAACCTATAGTCAAACATTTTTTGGAAAAAGGCCCCTGGAGTGAGTCTTTTAAATTTTGGTGTGTGGATGGTATAACAAAGAATTGTAATATTAAACAATTACAAATTCTAGAACTTAAGTGGATTCATAGGCTAAAAACAGAAACACCATTTGGTCTAAATGAAGAAGTAAACTGGTTTGAGTTGTGCTTGCCTTTTCGAACCCCACCCTGTTTTTTTCCTCCTTCAGGGACTAAGCTAAGTCCTTTCAGGATCCAACCTTGCAGCCACAGCTGCTGGATATAAAAAAGATTGAGCTCAGGGGCAGTCAGTTCATTGTGAGACACTGAGAAGGCAGAGTCACATATAGTTTTGTGAGCTGAAATTGTCTGAGCATTTATATAGTATTTTATAAATTTT
>MTQE01001418.1:2988936-3003443 GCA_014337955.1 Aspidoscelis marmoratus
GGCCTCGATACTGGTGACCTCTGCTAGTTCAAGGACAGCAACATTTGTCATGTGGATCTGCAGATGTGGGACATTGTGCAGAGGCAACACTGATGGAAACATTCAAGGAGTCACAGATGGTGATGATAGATGACCCATATAAAAGAGAATACAGTACAGTGGCTCTGTTGACGTTGATCTTTTTACTTTTCTTCAGTTGTTTGTTACTTCAGATTCTTTTATGTAGTCTTCCAAACGCACTATGTGCCTTTGCTAATCTGTAGTCGATTTCTTAGCATCCGAGGAGATGATGGTCCCCGGATAGCTGAACTGTTGGACTGTCTTGAGCTCTGATTCTCCCATGTTATTACAAGGAAGATGGTAGTCTTCATGTGGTGCAGGCTCACAAAGGACTTCTGTCTTCTTCAAACGTGACTTCCAGCCCAAAATGTTCTGTGACCTCAGCAAAGTTGGATGTTATCTGCTGCAGGGCTTCTTCTGTGGAGCAGCTCATCGACAAGATGATTTGGAGTCTTAGTGTGGGCCTTGAGTTGCCTTAGGTTGAATAGCCTCCTGTCAGTACGATATCAGATCTAAATGATATTTTCTTCATTGAAGTCTGTCGTGGCCCTTTGAAGCATCATGCTGAAAAAGATTGTGAAGAGAGTTGGGCAAGAACACAAACGTGCTTTACACCATTGACTATTAGAAAGGGCTCTGAGATTGCATCGCCATGCCTGACTTGGCCACGCTGATCCGCATGTAACAGGATGGTCATATTGAGGAACCTGGAGGGACATCCTAGTCGTTCCAAGATCTGCCAAAGACCTTTTCTGAACACAGTGTCAAAAGCCTTAGTGAGGTCAACAAATGTCGCATATATGCAAGATCTGAACGCATCAGTAAACCAAAAGTCAAGGTCATAAGTAAGCCTGACTTCTTGATATGAGCAATAGTGTGAATAAGTGGCCGCTATACTGCTTAGAATGATGGCTGTGAAGTTTACCCTGAATGTCTTTCAGAGCTAAACAATAATAAATTCTTCATTGACAGATCCCCGGATCTTGTTGTTAGCAATTCTTGAAAGATGGAGCTTTAACTTGATTCTAGCCTGAGCTATTTGAAATAAGCACAAGTTTTAAGTATGACTAGTCCTTAATTATTAAATTCTCTCTCTCTCTCCCCCTCCTCCCCAGAATAACAGAATATATTTTTCAGGCCTATGGATCTATAGCACATGAAGGAAATGGATCTGCCCCCCATCCCCCCAAATCCACACCCCTTTGCCTTAAAATCTGGCTCAGCTAGGCCTTCTGGGGCTGTGCCTGCAGCTGGAGAATCTTGTGAGATTTTCCATGGTTCCCAAATTGGGGTGGCGGGGTGGCTCAGCAGCTGAGCGCACACCTGCAGAGGGCCTAGTGGTGGAAATCAGGGGGAAACACAGGTTTTCAACTGTGTTTGGAGGCACTTCAGATCTCAGTAGCAGAAACATTTTGAGTAAATGATACCTCGAAAGTGGCAACACCCAGTGATCCCTCACACAGGATAACTGGGAAGACTCTGAGCTCTTAGAACTGCGTTTTAGCACCTCCAGTGTGGCACCTCTAGGAATAGCTGCACAAGTTGCCTCTCGCAGCCTTATAATAGGTTTTTAAGGAGGCCTCCCCGTGTGCATTTTAATCCGAATGGAATCCGAATTCGGGAAGGACTGTCCCCATGACTTATGTAATTAATCTGAATTTGGCATCCAGGCATCCCCGTGCAATTTCTTATTCCTGGATTTTATGAGGACTATCCTGCTGAAATCCGGAGGAAAAAAGTACTGATTAAAACAGGATTCAGTCCCCTTTTTGGAGCTGAGTCTGCTTATTTTCACCCATATCGAGATGGTACCGGCCTATTTGAGGTGGAAGTCTAGTCTTCTGGCCAACAGCAGCCAGCTGTAGTTTGATTTTCACAGATGCAAAGCTCCCCCCTCCCTTACCATGCTTGCAATACTAGAGCCCAGTTCGAAAAAGGCAAAAATGGGTGAGAGCTGCTTGAGGCAGATTTGCCTTTTAAAACATTTTTGCTGGAAACATTTGTATTTTTTTCTGATGCTTCTTATCAGAAAGAAAAAGACCAAACAGGGGTACTATATCAGAAATATAAAATAAAATAATATAATAATTACTAAAAGGGTTGAGATAACCCCACTGATAGAAAAATATATAAATGGTAAAATACGCAGCATGCAAAAAAAAATCCAGCTGCAAACAAAGCAGCAAAGATAATAGGTTGTAAATACGCCGGGTTAAAAAACACAGCAAAAATCAAGCTACAAATATAAATATAAACCAGCAGATACAAGAAAAGAGTCAAGGCCATATGCGTTTCGACTATAGTGGCCTATGGATAAAATATAACTAAAAATGCTGTGTGTAAAACTTCTCTTACAAGAACAGCTGGATTTTCTTGTTATCAGAAAGATACATTGTAGAAGCAGAAAGAATTTTTTTTTAAAGTACCAGCTTTTAACTTAAGCTCTCTGGCTTCAGCTCTAGAGAGTGAAGGGGAAGGTTTTGCTGCTTTGATTGCATGGGGGTGGGGAGTTAAAAGTCCTGTTTATGTGGAGACGGCTATATTTGGATTAATTCGCAGGCACTATTCAGATTAAAAATAGTCCCCAAAAATAGTCCAAACAGGACTAAACGAGGACTAAAAAAACTACATGGGGACGCACCCACAGAGAGCTTTGTAGTGTTAGCCTACAAATTACAAAATGTTTACCTTAAGAAATATTGAGCCTAGCTATGTCATATATAAATGAAACCATAGCGTCATCCTTGACCATAATGTGGGAAAGTTTAGCAAACAAATGACAAAAGTTAAGAGAGAAAAGAAACTATGTCCTGTTCTCATAAGCTTAAACGTCTTGTAACTGAAGACGCCATCTTGGTACTAAAGCAAATTTCTTCTTAATTATATATCTTGAGAAGTCTTAGGCCTAGCTTACAGATCCAGCAAAATGTCTCCTTGATTTGTACACTGCAAAGCTGTGTTTCCTAAGCCTTCTTTCCAGAATCACTTGGCAAGAGATTACATTCTTAATACTGACAACTTGACAGCCTGTTTCTGGTACTGCAAATTATAGCATAGGTTTGAAGACGGAGCTTTTGAACTTCTGGGCTTACTTAATTATAGGTGCAGTGCTTTGACAAGACTCCAGTATTTATAGTGGCTACTCCTTTGTAATTGCCTCTTAGCCTATCTAATTCTCTAATTAGCCTTCATACGTCATCCTCTGTGCTTCTGTTGTTAACCATCATGCTTCAGATATCTAGGAGAGGGTGCTGCCCTAGGTAGATGCAGTTGACGATTCCTGAAGACCACCCAAGGAGTAACTTAACGTGAGCAGAAGCCCAGGGTAATGATATTAAAAAATGCAATTTGTCTGCTGATATGAAGAATTGTGGGTAAATGCTAAAAACTTCAGAGCACCCCTAATTGCTTTGCGTATGAATATTTTAAGAGAAATGCATATGCAATTAAATTTGACAGCATATAATCCTTGTGACATGGATAAAACGTGTAGTAGCTCCTCTTCCACACACAAATATGCTGATTTTTTTTTTTTAAAACTGTTTTTATGTATCTTGGGATGTTTCCGCATTTGCCGCAGAAAAGCGGATCTAAATAGTGATGGATCTGTGGGACCCCTGCGCATCCGCACAGGTGCGGGGAGAACGGATTCAGAAAGATGGATGGAGTGGGTGCTGTGTGGCTGCATCAGCACCCATTCCAAACGCCCTCTGGCTCGCCCGCCACCGCCGCCGCCAATGCCGGCCCTGGAGCCGCAGGACTGGAGCATGGAGCTTCCAGTTACCGTGTGTTTCTGGTGGAGCCTGGCACGCAGGTGAAGGGCTTCGGAAGCGGGCAGTCCTGCTTCTGCCCTTCCCAACACGGCAGCTGGAGGGAATCCCTTCACCTGGCCATGTGCAATACATACATATCTGTACATTCAAATGTTTTGAATCATTCGAATGAATGTTTCGGAAGATTCAAAATTTATACGAATGTTTAAATTTGAATGTGTAGACATTCTATTCAAATTTAAATGTCCACATTGGATCAAATTTGATTGAATTTTGTATGTTCAGAACATTCACGCACATTCCTACTGTGGACTTCTAGAACTGACATTCACATTGCAGTAGCCTGAAATCTCTTTGAAATTCCTCCCCCAGTAAAAGATGCTGTGTGTATATAAGGTTTCAGTAAACTGTCTTCTCTTTCGCCCCACTGCCATCCATTCAGAGCAATGTGTGTTTCCACCTGCTGGGCTCTGGTAGAAATGGCATTTATAGTCCCCAGGAAAGCCTGGTATGATCCTCCCCACCCACATCTTTCTTGATAAAAGTTGTTAGTGTGAGAACAGATAAAGTTGATTTCTACTCTATCTTCTGTGAAACAAGGGGCCTTTTTGCACTTGGCCGTATTCTGGAATATATATCAGAATAGGAGCCTCCAATTCGATTTAAATCTTTTAAATTCAAATTTAACAAGATTCTATTCGTATTTACCAAATTAGTATCTATTCGTTTGAATTTTTTATTCAAATCTGCACATATGAATGTCGACAACATTCAGACATGCATTCGATCGGCTTTTGAATGCTTATGAATATTTGTGCCCGTCCCTACGGAAGGCCCCAAGTGAGGCCTGCTACAGTCTATTAGCTTGTGGCCAGCAGAATGCTATCCTGAGATATATTCCAGAATACGGCCAAGTGTAGAAAGGGCCCAGAATACCACACAGGTTACTACTAGTTTCCTTCTAGATTCAGGGATTTGCACAGTTTTTTTTTCCTGTTTGCTGTGCATCAAACGGTGTGTTCCCATTCAATTTTTAAAGAGCTTTGAATTCATTTTCAAAGTTGGCATTTCCCAGAGGATCAGAAGAATCCACAGTTCATTGTAAGCTGAGGTCCCACATATGGCAGCGAAATAAATTCTGGAAGAGCTGCTCTGTAAACTGCTGCACAAAAGAAACAAAAAAAATCTGATCATGGTTTGAATACATAGTCTTAACATGTCTTAATGCTAGAGGTGTGCACAAATGTACTTTTCAGGGTTCGATTCAAATTGAATATCCAAAAATTTCATTCAATTCGAATCTTGAAAATTCGGATTTACCCACATTCGATCTGAATTAAGTGCATTAGAATCTATTTGTTTGAATTTTCAATTCAAATTTACACTTACCGAATGTCAACAACGTTTGTATGTCCCCGTACGCATTGTTACACATCCCATACGGATCTGTACACATCCCATATTCACCCCATATGCATCCCGTTTTCGTCCCGTATGTGTCCGTACTAATGTGTATGGATGTGGGAAAGATACGTACGTGCAAGTACGCATTGTGTACATATCCGGACACACATGAATGTCCGAATAACTCAAATAGATCCAAAAATTTGAAATTCATCTGAATGTTTAAATTCAAATTTATAGACACTCAAATGAATTTGTTCAAATTTTGAATGTTTCGAATATTCATGCACATCCCTACTTAATGCAAGTATTTGTCCTGAAATGTATAGAAATCTGTGTTAGACGGGACTGCACAAGACTGTGAGCCTTTTTGCATGCAGGGTTCCTGCCCAGGGAAGCTAACATGAGATAGTTCCATCCCATGTTTATGGATGCGCCTCTCCCCTGTATGGCGCCATTGCTACGGTGACAGGGTAATATGGTGCAACCCACTCCTATGTAGCTCTTACCCAGACTCCTGGGCAACCAGAATGATTAAGGGTCTGGAACACCTCCCTTATGAAACCAGGCTGCAACGTCTAGGCCTCTTCAGTCTGGAGAGACGGCGTTTAAGAGGGGACCTGATTGAAGTATATAAAATTATGCACGGTATAGAAAAGGTGGATAGAGAAAATTTCTTTTCTCTATCGCACAACACTAGAACCAGGGGGCATCTATGAAGCTGATTGGTAGGAGAGTCGGATCCAGCAAAGGGAAGTATTTCTTCACCCAGAGGGTCATCAGATTATGGAATTTGCTGCTGGAAGAGGTGGTGACAGCTACCAGTCTAGATGGCTTTAAGGTAGGGTTAGACAAATTTATGGATGAAAGATGTATCAAGGGCTACTAGGACAAATGCCTAGGTGCATCCTTCAGGCTTGGGGGGGGGGAGGAAGAACTGGGGCGCTTCTAAGGCCATTTGCTGGGACTCGAGAGCAGGAGAAGGTTTGTCCTTGTCTCTGCTTGAGATGCCCATGAGCATTTGGTGGGCCACTGTGTGCGACAGGATGCTGGACTAGATGGGCTGTGGCCTGATCCCGCAGGGCTTGTCTTATGTTCTCATGTTCCTTTTGAGAGGTGCAGAGGATGCCGTACCTGGTGGCAGGGAGTGTAGAGCACTTCTGGGGATTCTTCTGTAAATGCAGCTGGAGGTGCGGAAGGAGCAGCCCCGTGAAATGTGGATGCTAGGGACGAGCACAATTTTTTTTTTGCATTCGAATTCGAGTTGATTTGAATGTTTAAAACCCAAATGGAACAAAAACCAATTCAAATCCAATACTTTTGAATATATTCATTCAAATATTAGATACAAATTCGAAGATATGACTATCGACAACATTCGTATGTGTTATACGTATCTGTATGCATTTCGTACGCATCCCGTTTTATCCTGTATGCATCACGGTTTCGTCCCGGATTGTAAGGGCAAATATGTATGGGATTCCTATGTAATACATATGTATTTGTACAATCGAATGATTTGAATCATTCAAACGGATGTTTTGGAACATTCGAAATTCATTTGAATGTTTAAATTCGAATGTGAAGACATTCTGTTTGAATTCAAACATCCACATTCAATCGAATTTGATTGAATTTTGAATGTTTGGAACTTTCGTGCACATCCCTTGTTGATGCTGCATTCAGGAATTTCCCAGGGTTCCCTAAAAGCCTAGGTGTGGAAAGGCGCTTTGGCTATGCTGCTAGATTTCCATTGTCAATAAAAACATTGTATTTGAAGACTCTTCTTTACCAGCCTAGTCTGATACTTTTATATAATACTAGCCTGTAAGTGCAAAAAGGTCTTGATCATGCAGCATCAAGTTTTTACTGAGCCTATGCTGTTCTAGTCCGCATATATTGGTGTTCATCAATATAAGCTGGAAAAATTAAAAGTTCTTTATATGTGACTGATTGTGATCAAAGCATTATATGCCATAAGTGTTTATTGGGAGGCGATAACTATTGAATATGTTCAGACTGGGAATGGGCACGAATATTGAAAAACTTGAATATTCAATTCTAATCCGACAGATTTCGACATTCGAACTTGAATCGGATTTTTGAAAATCCGGATTTGATTCAAGCTCGAATATGGATTTTTGAAAAACTGATACGAAATTTTGTGTGATTTGAATGTGTAGATTCGTATCTGTCATATACAAATCTGCCCAAAAATTATCCGTATGTTGCGCTTAATATATGGGATTAAAACGGGATCCGTACGGGATAGTACAGGATGCATAAGGATTTTTCCAGGATGCACACAGATACGTATAATGAATATGAATCTAACATTCAAACGTACAGATTTGAATTGGATTTTATTCAATTTTACTCGGATTCAAATGTCAAAAATACATTTGTGCACGTCCCTAGTTCAGACTTGATTATTCACTAGGCATGTTAATATGAGATTATATGGTACTGCACCTCTCTTTAATCTCCATTAGAGGGTCCCATAGCACAGCACAACGAACTTTTGAGAAGTCTATGCCTACTTTGCAGTCTGACTTTGCATCCAGTGAAAAGATCATGAAGTGGTTAGTTGTCCTGAAGACAGCAGCTGAGAAGTGGAATATGTAACTTTCCCCCCTACCAAACTGGAAATTTAAAGGACTTTGGATTTAATCATGAAACAAGGGCTGCAGTAAATGATTGCTCCCACAATTTAGAATACTATCTGTTTTTGACTGTTCCATGGAAAACAGAGATTTTTCTAGAAAATATATTACTGTAATTGCTGCTAGCTTTAGAGTCAGGGTCAGTGTCATTTCATAAAGCTTCAACTGCACAGAAGTCAGGAAGCATTTACAGTATAGAATATCTGTATTCTTTATTCCAACGATGGGTGCTTTTCCACTGCAGCCCTTAGATCCGGATCTAAGAAGATCCGGATCTAAGGAATGGGTACATTCCTTAATCCAGATCTAGCACCCAATGTGTTTCCACGGGAGGTGTAGCACCCATTAGCAATGGCTGCTAACACCCCTGCTGTGGAAACAGCTTTGCACCCATGTGGGGAATCCGGATCGACCCCCAAGGGGTTGGTCCATTACCCCAGGTGTTTTGGGGGGCAGGGGGGGACTTCAAAGTCATTTCAAAGTCATTTCACAGTCATTTCGAAGTCTGTGCAAAATGGTTCCAGAGTGCCTTTGAAGTCTGTGCTGATCTTTGGAGTGAACTTTGAAATGACTTTGGAGTTACTTTGGAGTCACTCCAAAGTTCACTCCAAAGTTCACTCCAAAGATCAGCACAGACTTCAAAGGCACTCCGGAGCTATTTTGCACAGACTTCGGAATGGCTTCAAAGTGGCTTCGAAGTGACTTCGGAGCCTAGGTTTAGGGGGGCCCAATGAGTACATCCCCTCCCCCTAGCCTCCTTTGGACCCCATTGCCTGTTTCCAGTGGAAACAGGCTCCCTTTAATCCGGATTTTCTGGCAGAAGACCCCACTGTAGACCCCATTAATGGGGTCTACAGAAAATCTGGATTAAAGGCCAAAATGTACCCGTTAGGTCCAGATTTCCCCCACGGCAGTGGAAACAGTCGGGTCCCAAATGGGTGCCATGGTGGAAATGGGATCATCCAGCTCACACCCAAATGGGTCCTAAATGGGTGCAAAAATGGGTACTTTTTGACAGTGGAAAAACACCCATATTCCAGGGATACAGAAGCAAAATCCTAGGATATTGCTATATTGGAAAAAGAACTCCAAACCCAGTTCTTCCCGCATAGCAGTATAACTTAGGGGTTGTTCCCACCTGGCTTTTATTGCAGTTTGAAAACAATTTGAATTTTCTTTGGTCCCATTAGAGATTGGGTTCCCACATTTTCTGAGGAGTAAATTGATAAAAACTGCAATAAAAAACCCTGAAAAAACCAGCTCTCACTCCTATTTTTGCTGCTAAAATCCTTTTTATCTTTATTCCTTTGGGAACAGTGGTGCAGTATTGGTGGAGATGCATCATAAAATGGGTGGGGTTTTACCCGGTAGGACAGCCCCTGGCTTTCCATCCCTTCTTTGCAGAGGAGTTTAAAGTGTTCAAGCCTCCCCCCCTTTCCCTCAGAAGGCCACTTCACAGTGGATAAAAAGTTTCACTTTCATTATCACTTCACACTGATAACAAGTAACAAGTATCACTTTCACCCACTTCACACTAATAACAAGTTTCATTTCCCACCCACACTTTCCCCTCAGTTTCTCCTTTTTTAGCTGGGGAAAGACAGCTTGGCTGGATTCTTCCTGCATGAACCAACCACAGTGGGTGGGCAGGAGAAAGTTGCAAAAAAGAAGAAAGTGAGGGGAAGGTGTGGGCAAGGAGGCTTAGGGAGGTGATTTTGCTCAACATTGTAAGCAATCCTCATGGTTGCAGTCACTGAAGGTTTGGCTTTGCTGTGGGGAAGCAAATGGCAGCAGCAGCAAAAGCAGGAGAGGAGGGGGAGCTGCGATTCCCCACCCTTGGCCATGTCATCATGGGATCAAACCCAATTGGGAGAGAGGGGTGGGCACTCCAGCTGGCAAAGGGTGGGGAGGAAGAGATTTGCTTTTCCCGATGTGTTTTTGAAGCATTTTCTGTGGGAACAGCAGAATTGGGGTTGACTGTGATTTAAAATTTTAAAAAATGGGAACAGGTAGAATGCACGTTTGCATCGGGTTTATGTTTCGTTTTTAAAAACTTAAGTGGGATTGCAGTCTTACTTTGTCTGGTGCTTGCCTCCATGTCTTTTCCTGATGAAAATATCCACCGCCCAAGCATGCGGGGCAAAACCCAGATGAAAATAGCCACCACACAAATATGGCGCTTTCACAGTTCTAGGTGTTTCACTTCAGAAGTGCCAGAAAGGTAAAGGCCCAGGTTGCTGCAGGGCCAGTGAAATTCCTCATTTTCCGTGTGACATCTAGAAGCAGAATGCTTCAGAGGCCAAATGACATTATCTTATGTTTCTCAGATTGCCTTAAATGAACAAACTGAATTTTTATTTGTACAGTCACAGACCAGAATCAGCAAATGTTAAATAGTACAAAAATTTACAGTCACAATGTGCAGATAAAATCAAGTGAAAATCAAGTGAGTCTACATACTGAGAAGACAGTACATAAAGCAGGTAAAATGACCCACAATGAGAGAATAAAACAGCATAATGGATCAATAATATTTTTCAGAATATCTCTAATCAAGGTCCCTCGGTTGCAGGGTTTCATTTTCTGACTTCTCCCTTATTTTTATAACTACTGCCAGGAATTTTGCAGCAGCTAGGGTCACGTCAGGATTGATGTCACTTAACAGTAACAATGTATTCTAAACTGGATCTTCCTGGATATGGGCTCAGCTCGGGATTTATTAATTCTTGGTAGGCAGTGTTATAGAGATCACAGAACAGAAGAGCCTTAAATGAAGGTGGCCACATATTACTGAGTTCCTCAGGGTAAAATCATGATGTTAAAACCAACGACATAGTGTTATGCAAGGGAAGTCGCATTTTGCCAGGGCTGTACAAGGTTATGCGAGGTTCATCTATAAATTCTGGCTAGTGCTGTTAAGTTTTAGATGCTTTTTTAACTAGAATTCCTCACTACTAGTGAATTCTGCCTATTCCCAAGTGGAGAACTATAGTATTCCCTTACAAGGAACAAAATCACATATCCACGAGTAACCAGTGCTCTACTGTTTTTTCTCTCTAAAAAAAGTAGACATTGTCTGCTGTGTTTTCACTCACCCCTCTACCATAAGCTCTTTCTTTTTTTGTTTAGTTTGCTGAGCTTTTAATTTCTTCATGTTTTGCTTTTATTTTATTTGAATTTCTTCACATTTCCATCTGTTGCACTTTGCCTTCCAGTCTTTCTAGTGCATATTTTATCCATCTCCACGGTCTCACCTTCCAGCTCAATGTATAGGTCTGCCTTCTCAAGGTGAGAATACGGGAGGCTTTGCTTCCCTAACTAAAATAATCCCTGGTTTTACAAAGGATTCTGTGCCACTATATTTCTGAATCCATAACCAACTAGAGTTGGTGGATTCTAACTTTCATACAGGAAAGAAGAAGAAAATTCTTTCTCGCTGTGTGTGTTTTGTACAATCAGCGAATACACTGAAGCATCGTGGAGGCAATCCCCGTGGTGGTGGGGGAATCGCTAGTCTGAAATTACACAGTTGCGCAAAAGAGGCTAGGTATAGGATCAGAGGATGGAGCTGGAATTCCCCACCTGTGGCCACGTCATTGTGGGATCGAACCCAATCAGGAGAGAGGGGTGGGCACCCCGGCTGGCAAAGGGCAGGGAGGAAAAGATGTGCTTTTCCCAATGTGTTTTTGAAGTGCTCTCTTTGGGAACAGCAGAATCGGGGTTGACTGCAGTTTACAATTAAAAAAAAAATGGGAACAGCCAGAATGTGTGTTTGCATCTGAGTTAACAATTAACGCACAGTATATAAAATTATAGAATTTTTTAAAATGAATATATATATCATGGTAAAGAATTTTTCATTATTGGTAAAAACTGTAGCAATGAATATTCATTACAGCTAAATAATAGAAAGAGGGCATAATAGGAAGACTAATAGAATAATAGGAAGGATTATATTGGAAATTGGATCTATGTAATATATTTACATTTCATTAGTAAAAAAAAACACATGTTGAATCCCACTTTGTTATGCAATATATATTGTGTGAAAAAAATATGAAGAATATAACAGCTACTACATAAATAATAAAAAATAAAAATTGCATTTTATTAGTGCATTGTTGAAGATATCAAAATGGAAACTTAAATGAGTGAACCAAAATATCATTCTGGAAATGGATGATTATCTCCTTATTAACCCATGGATGAGCAACAGGTGATCTTGTAAATTGTTAGGCTTCTGTTTTTCTTACTTCAAACTGGCATAGCTAAAAGCCAGAAAGATGGGAACTGGAATACAGCAAATTATGGAGGACAAATTGGTCCTCCCTTCACTGGACCAATGAAGCTTCATAGCTTACAAAAGGTTCTAGGGAAATTAAAACAATTAGCAATAAATAAAACCGCAGGAATAACTAAAATATTTTAGTCCAGTCTTACAGTAGAAGAGAGACTTGGCTTAATTTCACCTTATGACTCAAATTGGCCTTAGAGTGTGTTCTTCTTCACCTGCTCCAAACTGAAGGCAGGAAATGCTAGTCACTAACAAGTATCACAACTAAAGTTGGTTGCACCTGGGACAAGAAGAATTAAGTTCTAAGTTCTCTTAATGCCCTCGCCTTGTGAATAAGGGCGGAGAAACGTTCTAGAGCAGGTTCTAATGCCGCGATCCCTTAATGCAGTTCCGCATGTTGTGGAGACCCCCAACCATGGGGGTGGGGCAGCTGGGGGTGGGGAGGGAGGGGTGTTGGGAGACTCATCGTGACCCCTCTGAAGGGGTAGTTTGACCCCCAAAGGTGTTGCGACCCAAAGGTTGAGCACCGCTGTTCTAGAGGTAACACATAGTTGCCTAGTTTGGGTTGCCTCATGCTTGCTCGGGAGCCTGTCCTTGTATCTTCCTAAGGTGGTCCAGTGGGTGACAATTGATGGCAGGCACATCCTCACCTGGCTTAGAACCATAGTGTCACCCAACACAGAAGAAGAATAGGGACCTTTCCACATTGGAATGGGATGCTTCTTCTACATGTGACTATTATGGTCCAGAACAGTCTCTATCCAAGTTTTGCAGTGGATCTGTTTGAAAAGCTCTGCAAGTGTACTGATGTCTGTTCTGGTCCAGGTGTGCTTTCACACTAGTCTGGGACAAGGAAGATGCTGCAACCCCATCCTTGAAGCTTGGATAGCCTTTGAACATAAGCTCTGAAGCTTGCATAAGCTGTGGCATTTCCTTATATAAGCTTCAAATGTCATCATCAAAACCCTGTATGTTGCATGCAGTACACTCTCGGGGATAGCATCTGTGCCGGAAGGGACCATTTCCAACCCAGAAAAGGTCCGCTTCTGTGCAGGAGAGTACTGGACGCGAACTCTGTGGAGCATGATTTTATGCTCCACATGTTGACTTACCCTGTCCATTGGCATCCAGCAGTGCCCCAACCACACCTCTATGGTGGACGTAGGGATGCGTCACACACCGTGTACACATGCTGGTACGTCATGTGATGTGGCAGAATCACTGCCTGTGCTTGGAGTGTTGTAGTCATCCCAGTGATGGTGACAGCACACACGCAGAGGTACCAGCATCAGGGCCTAAGGTGGTGGCACTCAGACCACATGTCCGTAATCAGGTAAGTTGTCTGGATGCATGGGAGATGGTTTGGCATGTACAAGCATTTGCGACAATGAATGCTAGTAGAAGCCAGGAGAAGTTCACCATTCCCATCCCCCAGATGGAACAGGAAGTGCAAACTCCCCCCCCCCAACACAGGTAGTTCAGTCCTGCCCTTGCGCACCAGACGTGATATTGGGGTAACAGGAACATGCCAAACACAGGGAAGGGTAGGTAGCACTTGCAGCAGAAGCACACTTCGCCTGATGCTGGACGAGAACAGTGGTATTCCAGCCCCTGCAATGCTGAGAGCAATACTTGGACAAGAACAGGCTGGAGCAGACTAGTTAACCAGTCAAAGAGAAGGAAGAGTGGAAATGGCCTAGGAGAGCTTTATGTTGTCCCATAGGCCCATTGCCTGCCAAAATATTAATGCATCCATTCAAGGATCTGATTGAGAAAAACTGTGGCCTGATGCACAAATTTTGTATTGCATCTTTTGGAGTGCCAGAGCAAATGGCATAGGGAAGCAACAGAAAGAGAGAAGTAATAGTAACAAGTCATTTCTAGTATTCTTGCTTCGATTTAGAGCCTTTCCGCATGTTAGCTTCCTGGGGAAATCTTCCCCAGGAAGTGAACGCAGGGAAGAGTTCCGGTGCCCACATTTATGGACACTGGTTCTCCCCTGAATCATAGAATCATAGAGTTGGAAGGGACCTCTAGGGTCATCAAGTCCAACCCCCCTGCTGAATGCAGGATTTCCTAAACCATCCCAGACAGATGTAGGTCCAGCCTCTGCTTGAAGACCTCCAGTGAAGGAGAACCCACCACCTCCCGTGGCAACCTATTCCATTGACTGATTGCCCTCACTGTCAGGAAGTTTTTCCTAATACCTAATCTGTATTTACTCCCTTGAAGCTTCATACCATTGTTTCTAGTCTTCCCATCATGTGCAAGTGAGAATAGGGACGATCCTTCTGCACTGTGACAGCCCTTCAG
>MTQE01001418.1:3010891-3022847 GCA_014337955.1 Aspidoscelis marmoratus
GGTGATTATTTGATTCATATTGAATCAGATGCAAGAAAATTTGTACTCTTGAAGGACCCCATCTGAATGTGGTAGGATTTGTATTCAATATGAATGTTCAGTCCCATACGGATCCCATACGAGCGCATACAATAGCGTAGAAATCCCATATGAAGCTTCATACGAATGTTATCTAGACATTTGATTCAAATTTGAATCAACATTTGATTTGAATATGAATGTCTGAATTCAGCCAAACCCTAGAAGTAACCTTTTTTTAAAATAGTTTCCTCAATTTATCTTGGGATTATAAACTTCCTCATGATAAGCAGTATCTTCAGTCCTTACTCCTAACAACCTTAGATCTTATGGGTCAGTTATTGGCTGATGTACTATCTAATATCCATGCTTTATTGGAATATCCAAATATAGTGGAATAAGTAATTGTTGTGTGGATGCCACTTTAGGCTAATGGACTGAATGTTCTATACCATGTTATATGTTATATCTTTAGAAGACTAAACCAAGGTCCTTGATGGTAACTGAGATGGCCAGAGCAACTGTGCTGCTGGAAGACCATTATCATGGAGTCAACCATCCAGTCCAGAATATCCGTTGATCTTCCTACTTCTAGCTTAGCTCCCAGTCACTGCTAATGATAATCATGCTCTCAAGGAAGTGGGGTTCTTTGGTTGGCAGCAAAGTGGGAAAGATCTTCTCACCTGTCTAACAATTATAGTGTTTTGCGAAATCTTCTTAATTCTTCTTGTGGAAAAGGACTCTGGTGTCAGTGAGGAAAAGGGGAAGACCACGTAACACCTGATGTCAAATATTTGTAAAAGATCTGGAACGGATGGATGTAAACTGGGATTTAAGTGAAAATCTGGTTGCTGACTGGAGTCACTGGAGTAATCTCATTGCCTGATAGGCTACTTAGCATGGAAGGATCTAAGTCTAAGTCAGTGGTTCTCAACCTTCCTAATGCCGCGGCCCTTTAATGCAGTTCCTCATGTTGTGGAGACCCCCAACCACGGGGGTGGTTCAGCTCAGGTGAGGATGGGACAAGAAGGTGGGAGACTCATCGCCCCCCTCTGAAAGGGTAGTTCTACCTCCAAAAGGGTCACGGCCCACAGGTTGAGAACCGCTGGTCTAAGTGGTGCCAATGCTAATTCTCTTCTTGGAGTGACTAGCTAAAATATAATCTGTGAGGTAGGTCAGTGGTGACATCCTGATAACAGGTGATTATACAGCTTGTCTCCTCCTGACACAGCAACTTGGGCATTAACCCATTCCAAACCATGGGTCTCTTTTGGGAAGATAGAGAATATAAATGTAAAACCCGACTAGCCCTACTTGCAACAAGCTTATGAAAAACTCACATTTCTAGAAGTCTAGACATCAGTACTTCAGGTAAATAATTAGACAGGTGTTTTTTATCCTTACTTTTAAAGGTGTCAGATTGGCAGTCTTAAACTCTGAGGTCATCTGTTTTTACACTGAAAAGGTAAGTTATATATGTGAATGAATACGAGAGAGAAAGACTGCTTCATTCTCCTTGTCTGTGTGATCCTTGATTTCTGTTCAGCCTGCCAATAAGTTGTCAATTAAAGTCAATTATGGTGTGGCATTACGCTGTTGGCAATTTTCCAGGAGGGGAAAGGAACCAAAACCACTTTGAGACAGTGCATTAGCAAGCTGTTCAACTCACTGACAACTGCCCTCCACTCTGTGTGAATTTTCCAGCATTGTTGATTTAGAGGATGAAATGTTGCTGATGAACAAAACTTCTAGCCTGCTGCACCAAGGAGAAAATCCATTTAATCAGTCGAAAGGCTTGCCTGTCACCACATCCTGTTTCCTCTATAGCCTGGAGGAAACCACAGGCAGAAGATCAGGGCAGGTAGCTTTCTTCTGCTCTTGGTCACCAGCAACTGGAATCTTATGACATATTGCCTGTGAATTTGGAAGTGTTAGAGAAGTATCATGTTTAGAGATATGCACAAATGTTTTTTGGCATTCTATTCGAATCAAATTGGATACCCAAAAATCCGATTCAATTCAAATTTTTTACATTAGAATTTTAACAAGATTCAATTTGAATTTACCAAATTTGAATCTGTTCGTTCAAATTTTTGATTCGAATCTGCACATATGAATGTCGATGACATTCGTAAATGCACATAAGCATCTTCCCTGCATCCGTATCCATCCGTACACGTCCGTATGCATCCCGTAGTTATCCTGTATGCAACCTGTTTTCATCCTGTACGGATCCGTAAAAATGCATAAAGATGCAGGTAAGATGTGGATCTTCAAGTACAAACCCGTACACATACAAATGTCCCGATAATTTGAACAAATAGATCCAAAATTTGAAATTAGATTCGAATGTTTACATTCGAATTTTGGGACATTCGATTTGAGTTTGGATGTTGAAATTGGTCGCATTGGATCAGAATTCAAATGCCTACGAATATTCGTGCACAGCCCCTTTACAGTAGCCATGAATGGTCTTGCTCTCCAGGCTATCAACCTAGATCACATTTTGTGTATGCCTAAGTAAGAATGGCCAAGAGAGCTTTTGGTGCATGGGAAGAGGATGTAATTATTCCACTTCATTTAGAAAGAAACAGGCTTAAGGGGAATAAGGCAGAAGAACTCCTTCTGACCTTAACTAAATAGTAATAGGAAAATTTGGGAGAACTATAGGTATGGGGTTTTTTGCAATGTGGTGGTTAAAGCCTTCACAGTTCAAATTTAGAATGTAAGGAAGAAAAAAATTGAGAACTGTTTTGGCAGTGGATTCTGTTTGGGGCATATGTTGACTCCATTTTGTCTAGTCTTCATCTTATTCCTCCCTTCACTTGCCAGATTTAACAGTTCACATTCTCAAAAAATAGCATTGGTTGCAATCCAGGTATCATGCAACCAGCATGGCAAGTGGCAATCCCCTTGTTTAGATGGGGTGACCATAATTTTACGTTCACCCGTATGATGTAAAAGAAAACTAAGCCCATTGCGTTTCTTGATTAATGTTACCCACACTTATGACGGAGCGCCACGCAGGAAATGCGCAGATTACTTCAACTATATTAGCATAAACTAATAGAACATGGAATGTGGAAAGGTTTCCCGAAAACAGCGCAAAAACATTGGCTGCGTCTCTGTTTCATGGTCTAGACACCTTTAATGGGGATGCCCCTAGGGCCAGTCTCCATTCGGTCACATGTTGGGAGGAAGTGGCAGCACCGTAAGAACCCTTCCAAAGCACTTAAAATACAACATGTAAGGAACAATTCTGAGGTCATTGCTCTGCACACTGGTGAAGTCCAGCTGTCTTGTTGCAGTTTCTAGAAACAGGCTTCTGTAACCTAAGTGCTGGCGCAGGGGATGCCGGATGCGGTCTAGACCAATGGAAATGGAGCTAAGGAGATGCCTTAGCCAAATCCAGCAGGCCGCTAAAACTGCAAGAGCAGATCTTGTTTCAGTAGGCATTGATCTTACACCAAAATGATCGGCTGATGGGTGAAGCCAGCGGACAGAGGCTGTATCCTGACTATATCCTGCTATATTTGTATGTATCAGAATTAAGCATAGTCCATTCTTTGTTCTGGAACTTCCAAATAGTGGAATAAGTAACCAGTGAAGCCTCAGCGTTTATGTCCACACAGCCAATCAATGGGGACAGCTCATCTTAATAACTGGCAGAAGCTTGAGCAACTCTTTTCAAACCACAGGGGAAATATTATTATAGGACTTAATTTTTGATTAATTTAGCATGATTTAATGGGGTGCATAAACCTACTGAGCTGCACCATGCTTGGCAGACCTGGAGACACATAAAGGGACTGCATTTGAACATTCAACCTGTACCCATTAGCCAGGCTATAGACAGGAGAAAGAAAGGGTTACACTTCTGAATTCATCTCCCTTCTTCCTCTGTTCAGCTTGTTGCAGGGATGTGCATGAATGTGTTTTTTTTCATTCAAATTCGAATCAAATCAAATATCCAAACATTCAATTCGATTTGAATGTTTAGAATCCAAATGCAACAAAAACTGGTTCAAATCAAATGCATTCAGATCTATTCAACCGAATGTTAGATTCGAATCTGAAGGCACGAATGTTGACAACATTCGTATGCGTTGTACGTATCTGTACGCATTTCGTACACATCCCGTTTTATCCCATGCGCGCCCCGTTTTCATACTGTACTATCTGCGCAAATGCGTACAGATACGTATGAGATTTGTGCTTTCGAATGATTTGAATGATTTGAATGAATGTTTTGGAACATTTGAAATTTGTATGAATGTTTAAATTTGAATGTCCGCATTCGATCGAATTCGATCAGATTTCGAATGTTTAGAACATTTGTGCATACCCTTAGCTTGTTGGAAGAGAGATGCTGCAAGAAAAGCCAGCACTGACACCGCAGATGATAGAGAGCGTTCGCTTGACGTCCAATGCCACAGAGAAATTGTGGTACAGTGGTACCTCGACATACAAGTGCCCTGACATACAAGTGTTTTGAGATACAAGCCGCCGAGCGAGTGATATTTTGCTTTGAGATGAGAGCAAGATTTGAGATACGAGTATGTAAATACAGTACAGTACATAACAAAAACAACTGAGGTGGTGTTTTGGGAGCTGGAATGGATTAATGGGAAAATTGCTTTGGGATACGAGCGATTTGACATAAGAGCAAGGTTACGGAACGAATTAAACTCGTATGTCAAGGTACCACCGTATTATAATGTGATATATACATTGGAGTCCAGTACCGTAGGTGTTTAATTTCCATAGATGTTTCTTTGATTCCGATCATGGTACACCATTGATTATTTTCTCCCAGCCTTCCTCTGTAAACCTCCCCTATATCATTTTACTACGTCTTTCTTCAACCCACGTTTGGAGCTAAAACTGCATTCTGTATTCTTTTATAAAATTATGAAACTCATGATTTGTGGGATCTTGCATAGATAGGAGTAGGGATTCCGAACTTCGCCTTGACAGAAGTCACTGTTTAAACTTTTAATGGAGAGGCAGCTATTTTTAGCCCATTACCTGCTTGGTCTGTTAACATCTCAGCACTTCCTTATTCAGTGGTCCTTTATCTGATGTCTTAGAGAAATGGAGCTTGATGAAAGCTTCCTTTGATTTCCTAAGAACCCATATTTTTACATTCTTCATGCACTAGCTTTCCCAAGAGCACTGAGAAGAGGAGCTTGTTTTGCGCACTGTGGCGTCACGTTAACTTCATGAATTCAGAGGGTTTTTTGTTTTCTTCCTTTTCCTCATGTCAGATGATTAAAGGACTCAAAAACTTTCTAGCCAGAAAGGTAATGGATGGCAAACTGGGTTTGTAATAGGGGTGTGTACGAATACAGTTTTCAGAATTCAATTCAAATAGAATACCCCAAAATTCTATTTGAACTGAATCTTTATAATTCAAATTTAACCAAATTAGATTCAAAGTAAGCAAATTGGAATCTATTCGTTTAAATTTTCTATTCAGATTTGCACTTATGAATGGCTACAACATTCGTATGTGCCTGTATGCGTCCCATAGTTGTCCCTTATGAAACCCGTTTCCATCCCGTACGGATCAGTACAAAGGTGTACAGGTGTGCGAAAGATGCATATCTGCAAATACACATCATGTACGAACCTGTATACGTGCAAATCTCTGGATAATTCAAACAGATAGATCCAAAATTCAAAATTCGTTCGAATCTTGGTTGAATTTATGGACATTCAGTTCAAATTCAGATGTTGAAATTCAGGCAGATTCGGTCGAATTCCAAATACCTTCAAATATCTGTGCACGCCCCTATTTTGTAACGTCCGTTTGACTTGGGGAGTTGACTAAGAAGGTTTTCTATTTTGGTTAATAATATGTCCTATTGCCGCCACCACCCAACACACACCTTGGCTGCACCTTTGTTTTGGCTGCATATTTGTCTACCTCCCACAGATGCATGTACCAACTGTTTAGGCCAGGGGAATAGGCTGTTCCCAATTTAGTAATGTTTGGAGAAGGCAAAGTTCAGGGTAAATCCTCTTTCTGTATGTTTTTGAACTTCAGCGGTAACTGTGTTTCATCTTCCTTTCCACCATTTTATTTCCACAACAACCCTGTGAGGTAGGCTAGGTGAGAGATTGTGACTATCCCAAAGCTACTTGGTGAGCTTTCATGGCAGAGTTTGGATTTGAACTCAGGAACTCCTAGATTCTAGCCCAGTGCCTTAACAGCTGTACTATACTGGCTTAAAAAATGCCGAAGCCCATAATGTCATCTGTCTGTATGGTTGGTAAAGGTCTTGATCTTTAAGCTGTTCATACAAGTATGGTATCTTCCACATGGGAAATGACTTCCCATGTGGAAAATGCTAATATTGCAGTGTGTGTGCTTATATTCTGTTTAGTGTGCACTAGCAAGTCTCCAATATTAGAACATTTGTAAACAAACAGAGGGAGTTCTTCACAACCAGGAATATCTTGACATAAATGCTTCTCATCCAGGTCTGCACGTGGCTCGACCAGCACCCCCATCCTGCCTCCAGGTCCCAATCCTGCTTATTTCACACTGCTTCTTTGCTCTGCTAGAGCTAAACTTGCCTGAGAAACAGGGGCAACATCCAATCAACAAGAAAAAGGACCTTTCAATTTGCATGAACTCTAAAGGAACCTGATCACATTTCTGGTTGCAATACCTGAATTCGGATTGAATTTGGATTCAAATGCCCTGGGGACGCACCCTATATATGCCAAACTGTGAATGGCCGCTCAAAGATTATGGATTTGGTGCAAAGTGTGAACAAGCCCACAGTCGTTCCGAAAGAAGAAATCAAATAGATTTTCTTCTTTTCCTCTTCTTTCGTCTCTTTCTACCTTTTTTTAGTGTTGCAAATACTGTTTGACAGAATGCATTAATTTATCATTTTAGGCTACTGACATACCAGGGAAACCCTAAGGGATTAAGTCTGGATGAGATTTAAGAAACCTCCTCTTGTGTATCTTAGTAAGATATTAGTCATATCAAAACACTAAGAGGAAGAAGAAAGGAGAAAACATGTCAAGCCGTCTCTCTGATACGCTATGGAAGCTTTCTTGTCTTCTGTGGTTGACAATGCCTCTATTCATTTCCCCTTGTCCTATTGGGAATTTATTATTCAGAGATTGTGGCTTGGCATTGAAAAAGGAAAGAAAAAGAAAAGGGTAACATTCTGTCTGAAATGCAAAAACCTTTCTGTAGCCAACGGTGATGTTTGCAGCAAAAAACACCCTACCAGCATCAATTGCTTATTGTAAAAAGAACTGATGGAGGTGAAGGTCTTTTGTGTCATTTTTAAAAGAAAATGCCAACGTAATTAGATAGATTTCATTTTTATTTTCCCCCTCTTTCTCTTTCTTTCTTTTCCTTGCAGCACAAATGTTAGAGAATTTGAGAAATCTGCAAACTGAATTATTTTTCTGGAAAATTGCACTAGGAATCATTTGGGACTGGAACAAGCTAGAGGAATATGTGACCCAGCATACTAATTTATAAGAATCTCTGCAAAAAGATACTTCAGAGAATTATTTGAGGAGGGGCAGAGAGAGACCTCCTTTCAACTTTTGCCCCCATAATTCAGGCTCCAAAAAGAGCTGTTTAACTTTGAGGAAATGGGAATCAATAAAAATAAATACTGTGTGTTTCTTTGGCATTCCTATCGTAGCCAAAAAGGGCTGTCCTTATCTGTTATTAGAATACAAGTCATTTATTCAGCTTAGGGCAAAACTTTATTTTTTATGTACGATTCTCTTTAGGAACCATTTTGATGAGTTTTCTTCTTTTTAATTGGTCCAAAAAATAAACATCATAGTCACTAATAGGGTGTTCAAAAATAATGTCACTTCCATTTATGAGAAATCTGTTTTTGAAGGGTGGTAAACCATAAAAATACCATTCCCATGAATAAGGCCATGGGCAAACCTCTGGAAGTTTGGTTTGGGTCACATTCAAGCCCGAAACCTTTTGCAGAACTTGAAATAAACTGAATTGCTACCACAAACCATAGTGGGAAACTTCGCTGAGAAATTGCTTCCTCTTTTCTGCCCTGATATTCTATACTTTAGCTTTATTTTACACACACAAATGCCACCTGTCCGCTGTCTCTGAGTGACTTTGCATGTGACGTAAGGACCCTGTCTGCACTAGGCCTTATTCTGGATTATAACCCAGAATAGGAGGCTGCCATCTGCACACTGGTGCAAACGATGGAAAGTCCCAGATGGGGTCTATCGAAGTCTGTGCCAGCGTGTGGGTGGCGGGTCGCTTTCTCAAAGAGAGAGAAACATGATGCTCAAATTCTTCATAGCTTCATTGCTTACA
The DNA here is from genome assembly GCA_014337955.1 of Aspidoscelis marmoratus. Lineage (NCBI taxonomy): Eukaryota > Metazoa > Chordata > Lepidosauria > Squamata > Teiidae > Aspidoscelis > Aspidoscelis marmoratus. The sequence continues at coordinate 3,019,248 of MTQE01001418.1, forward strand.
GGTTTAAAACATTCAAATCATGGAAGATTTTTTGGTAAAATTCTTAAATTTTAATCCAGTTTCTGTCCACCTTCAGAGTGAGAGAACACATCAACAAAGCAACTAGTCCTTCTCTTTCCAGATTTTCTAACTCCAATATAGGAAATATAGAAGATAAATTTTCTAGGATGCTTCCGTTGATGCAGTTCTTAAACGTGCAGAATTCTATTCTGATAGAAATTGCTTTGATTGGGATGGATGGATCCAGTTTCCATTTAATTTCATTTCAACCACTAATGTGTAGGGATGTGCACGGATATTCAAAAATGCAAAAATCCATTTTGAATCCGATGAGTATCGATATTAAAATTCAAATCGGATTTTAAAACATTTGAATGTAGACATTTGGGCGGATTTCAGATTTCCGAAAATCCGATATGAATATTCACATAATTCGAATGTACAGGTTTGTATGTATTGTTTATGAATTTGCATGAAAATTATACGTATTTGTGCTTATAATGCAGGATGAAAATGGGATGCATATGGGAGATTCGAATTGGATTTTAGGAAATTTGGATTTTTAACATTCAAATTGAGTTTTCGGATATTCGATTTGACTTGAATTTGAATGCAAAAAATACATTCATGCACACCTCTACTAATGTGAGTGGCTGTAGCTTACTGGTAGAGCAAACAGTGCAGAAAGCAGAGGTCACTGCTCCAATCCCTAGCCTTTCTCTAGAAGTAGGTATGGCAAACCTCTTCTGTATCTCTGCCAATAAAGCTGCATACAGATGTCCCATGTAGGTTCCCCTGTACTCTGTGGTGCAAACAAACGAACAAAACCCACTAATGTCCATCCAGTCCTCATTGGTGACTACATTCTCTGTAGGTATATTTTTTCACAAGTCAATTGTTCTGTTCAAGTGGTTCCTAAAGGTATTAGTTGCAAGGATCTCCTATATTTCTTAGCTGCATGTCAAACTTTTCTATCATTGTATTGCATTTCTTTTCCATGATTGCTGGTTGTTGACAGTAATGAAATCTATCCACTCTAGATGTGGTCCATGGATATTTTCTCCAGGGGGAGAAGTGCGAAGTCTCTTTATTAGCTTACAGTGAATTGAAATATGGTTTCTTTGGTCTAGTTGTTAGGGAGCTGGTCTTTTATCTGGGAATACCAGGTTTGATTCCTCCCTCCTCCATGAAGCCAGCTGGGTGGCCTTGGGCTAATCACAGCTCTCTTCTGAGCTCTCACAGCCCCACCTACCTCACATGGTTTTCTGTGGTGGGGAGAAGAACAGAAGGTTTGTCAGCCGCTTTGAGTCCCCTTAAATGGGTGATAAAAGCAGGGTAGAAAAGCCAACTCCCACTCCCACTCTGTAAAAGATGCTTCTAACCAAAGCCATGACTCGCCACCTCAATCCTGATTCACAGTTGTCCTTCCTTTACATTTTTTCCCTTGTTAGTAGTCTATGTTTCCACTATGCAGACGCTTGCCTTTCCCTCAGGGTGTCTGGGGTGCTGACAAAGGAACCCAAGAGTCAGGGCACGTGAAGCATCTCGGGAATTATGTTTAGTTTCATGTTGTCCTCTCTTTAGCTCTCTAGCCTGTCAAGATCACTTGGGATCCCAGCCAATTCTGCATCTGCTGCTGATGTCATATAAATGATATTCATTTACTTGTCCAGGTTGTTAATAAATGAGTTGAAGGGGGGGGGGACCAAAATGAAATCTGTCTTCTTTTTCTTCTTCTCCTTCTCCTCCTTCAGTTCTCTTTCTTCTCCTTCTTCTTCCTCATTGAGACACCTTGTTAATCCCTCACAATTTAACATGAGTATAGACATCATGGCCCAAGGCCCTTTAGCGTCCTCCCATGCTTAGTAAATGGTTCAGCACATCTCATCACACCTGATTCACAGTCCTTACTGCAAAGCGCATATCTTGAACACATTTTTATGAGCCCATTTCTCTTCAGGAACCAAATGGTCTCATCTGCAGCATCTGTGTAGGCAGACGCTTACCTCAGGCACACTTTTTGTGAGAAGACTTTCAAGGACTCGCAAAATGTAGGAAGGAGCCCCTCGGGCTGCCATGTGCTTGACCTCCCTTTGTAGAGTTTCAAAGTTCAGCATGATACTCTCAAAGTTGCAGTAGGCAGTGTCATTCCTTTGGATATGGATGTACATAGCAAGTCTCTCTACATTTCCTTTCTGTCCTCGTCAACAAGACATTGCTGACAACCACACTCTTTATTCAGTGTTCTGAGCCTCTTGGTAGTGCAGTACGTCTGCCCCTTGTCTTTGGGCAGAAATATAAGCATGCCACTTGTAGGTAACTGCCACCCTCCCTCCCTTGCTCCCTCCCTCCTTCCTTCCGATTTCCACTTGGTTGCTAAGTCTTGCTGTTTATGAATTTATCCCTTTGTGGAAACTTTCTTAAGGATGTGTCTCTTGACATTCCTGCTGAATTTTGTATGCTTTCCTGTGCCAAGCTCCTAGATCCTACTCCAAACAGTACACTACACTACAGGTGTTCACAAATGCAATTTTTGAGATTTTATTTGAATCAAATGCTCAAAACCTTGTTTCGATTCAAACATTTAAAATTCAAATTTAACCAAATTGAATTCAAATTAAGTGAATTTGAATCTATTCGTTCAAATTTTTTGTTCTAATTTGCACTTACGGATGTCAACGATATTTGTAGATGCCCATATGCATCTTCTGCCTCTGTACACGTCTGCATGCATCCCGTAGTGATCCCATATGCAATCCGTTTTCATGCCGTACGGATCCGAATCTTTAAGTACACATCGTGTACGACCCCGTACACAGGCGAATGTCCAAATAATTCAAACAGAGAGATTCAAAATTCAAATCAAAACTTTAAATTCGAATTTAAGGACATTTGGTTCAAACTCGAATGTTGAAATTTGGTTGATCTGATGCATTTGAATATTTGTGCACATACCTATTGGCTGGTTCACCTGACCAGCAAGGCAGTGGCAAGAGTTGGGAAAACAGTGTGCGGTGCCACTATTGAACCCCTTGCAACAGAGCACTCGGGGGGGTTGACATACTAAGGTTGAAGTCCTCAGGAGCTGTTTGGAATGCTTACCATGTAAGTCCCATTCCCCGAGTTCACGGTCTCTGGATGAACTTTGATGTATAGTATGTTTCCCTTCTATATTAGTAGACATTAAGCTGTTTAACCTCAGCTGCTTTGCTGATGCCATGTGTGCAATGCCTTTTACAGGTCACCAAGGAGATGGGTAGGTCTCCACAAGTGGTGGAAGATCTGTCAGAGCTCTTCCTACTTCTCTGCTGTTCACATGCTCTAAAGATGGTGGCTGGATGAGAATGGGCCCATGCAAATGCCAGACTCATCCAGCACACCAGTGCACCATGGGAAAACACCTCCTTATGACTCGTTCACAGTACTAAAAAGGAGCCGCTTGGATCCTTCCTAAGATGTTGCATTTTTGGCTATGCACGAATATTCATAGGCATTCAAAATCTGATCAAATGTGCTGCATTTCAACATTCGAATTCAAATCGAATGTCCTAAAATTTGAATGTAAACATTCAAATTGAATTTCAAATTTCAGATCTATTC
>MTQE01001418.1:3022873-3040182 GCA_014337955.1 Aspidoscelis marmoratus
CAAATTGAATTTCAAATTTCAGATCTATTCATTCGAATTATCTGGACATTTGTATACATATGGGTTTGTACGCGACGCGTATTTGAAAATCCGCATCTTTCCTGCATCTGTACACATTTGTACGGATCCCTACAGGACGAAAACAGGTTGCATACGGGATAACTACAGGATGCATACGGATGTGCACGAATGTGTACGGTTGTATGTACGTGCTTATATGAATGTTGTCGACATTTGTATGTGCAGATTCGAATCAAAAATTTGAATGACTAGATTCAATTTGATAAATTCAAATCAAATCTTGTTAAACTCAAATCAGATTTTTGGGTATTTGATTTGATTCGAATAGAATGTCAAAAAAGCATTAGTGCACCATTGCATTTAGCAATTTAATGTGTGGTATGTTGCACAGCTTCCTTGTTGTTCCACTACCCCTGACACAAAAGTATATTTACAATAAGCAAAATACGCTTTTAAGATTTTAAAAATTCTTACATTCATAGATTGTTACTGTTTATATATTTACAAGTGTTTTGGATTTTCTACTCCTTAGTAAAAAGGCTTTTAAAAATAACTAGATTAATGTGGGAAACCATTAGTTGTGATGAAAATGCTGGAATTGATGCATTATATCTTTTCTTTTTCTTCTTTTTTTGTTGAATTTATTTATTTTTCTAAACCAGACCTTGATTTAGATACATTTCTGTGTGCTTCTAGTTTTTGGAGATGTTTTTTCTTGTAGCAGTAAAAGGCTTTGGTAATTCTCCTGACTGGTATAAAACAACAGAAAACAAAACTGAAATGGGTTTGCAAGTATATGGGACCATGCTCAAGTTTCAGTCCAAAGATAAGAAAAAAAAATGTAGCATTGTTCTCTAAACCAATGGGGCCCTGTATGTGGGTTTATTTAAGGGGACAGAATAATGTTTATGTGCGCCAGTTTTCTGATTTTCTAGAAGGATTTAATTTTTTATCCTATTTCGTTTCTTGTTAGCCAGAAAGAGGCACAGCTGAAACATCATATAACTTGCTAAAATGTTCTTCCTGTATTAAAGTTAACCATAATAGCTGAAATCTTCTTCTTCTTTTTGTTAAAAATCTATTATTTCTAAGTGCAGATTTCAGTCCCTTGCTCAGCTGAACCCATTGGGCCTTTGTGCATTCGGCGATCCACCCTCCCCCAGATCCATCACAAATAGTGATGGATCTGAGGAACCCTCATGCATCCGCACAAACATGGGGAGGACGGATTCTGGAGGACAGATTGGAGTGGGTGCTGTGCAGACGCACCAGGACCCATTCCAAGTGTCCTCTGGCTCACGCACCAACGACGCTGCCCCTGGAGCCACGGGACTGGAGCATGCAGCTGCCAGTCACTGAGCGCTTCCGGCGGTGCCCGGCATGCAAGGGAAGGGCTTTGGAAGCAGGCAGTCCTGCTTCCGCCCTTCCAAACATGGCAGCGGGAGGGAATCCATCTCTTTCCCTGGCCGTGTGCGGAAGTGTCCTGCTTCTGCACACATCCAGGGGGAAGAGACCGATGTAAGACCTGATACATTTAATCCGGATTTTGGCAGCAAAACCAGTTTTAAAAACCGGTCTTGCATGCCAAAATGTGGATGCGCCCTCCTGGAAGGGTCTCTAATCAGGTCTGCAATGCGGAAGGATCACAAGGTAAGTGTCCTTTATGCGCAGTCAATGTGGAAACACCCATTGTTATATACCTAAATGACATACCTGAATACATTGTTACATACCAAATACTCTACCCAGCCACACTTGCAGAGTTCTAGAACATTCTCACTTGCCTTCAGTATGAGTCCTGGCAATGGCAACAGCATGCCTGGTGACACAGCATGCCATTGCACATTTACTGCCGGTCACATGGCTTCCTGCACCTCTTCTACCCTGAAGAGGTGTGAATGCGAGCTTGCTTAGCTGTCACAGCCTCACGGCTACTCACGGTGTGGAGCTGTTTAAGTGTGGGAAGGCCCTTAATGTCCAGCTATATCTACATTATCTATGGTTTTCTGACATCATATGTTCTTTCGTAGGTGCACAAGGCTTTTATTTTTAAGACTGCATCCCCACTGCACAAGTTAGTAGGTTTTAAATCCAGATAAGTTTAATCTACATTGAGATCTGCTTTTTCATGTCCCCATTTATGCATCATTATCCAGATTTAGGGGGGGGACCTCCCTTCCCCCTCTCTTTTGCATCATTCCCTGACTTTATGGGGCAGGGATCAGACTCTTCATGCATAAAGTAGCAAGGGAATGGGAGGCTTCCTCCTTCCTCGCCCTGTGCATTAAGATGGAAATCAGAGGAATGGGTGTAAAAGCAGAGTAGGCCAAAGTGATTCTTATAACACCATATTTGTGATTCGTAAGTGCAAATTTGAATCACAAATTCGAACAAATAGATTCGAATTTGCATAATTTGAATAAAAGTTTTGTTAAATTCAGATTTAAGTAATTCAAATCGAATTTAATTTTTGAGTTTCCAAATTGACTCAAATAGAATGTCAAAGAAACATTCTTGCATACCCCTAAGGGGAAGGGTGTTCTTGAACTGATTGGTTTTAATGTGCAATTAACTGTTACTGTTCTATCAGATTTTGTGGTCCTTTCTTTGACCCATCTGAGCCCCTAAAGCAGGATAAAAATTCAACTAACATTTAAAACAAATAAAAATTATAGATTTGCAAATCTGTTCTATAAAGGAATGCGAGATATTTTAGTGCACAGTGTAATGTAAAGAAGGCGAATGAGTTTTATCTTATTTTTAATCCTGCAAGAAGTAGGTTTTAATTAAAAGCTTGTTCTGTTTAAGAGGCATGTCCAGATGCGGAAATGAGGAGTTGTGGAAATATTGAAAGCATCGAACAATTAAATGTTAAAGGTGGGAGGGAAAATAGTCAATGGGCCTAAATGCACTTTTTGTTTTAGAATTTCAAGAGGGTGCTAAGATGGGAAGGAAGGAGGTGCCACTCACAAGTCTGAGCCATTGTATTTGGCATCGCCAAATATATAAAGATAGACAAAATAGCGTTATGAAAGGAAACAGACCTGGCACCCAAGATGTTAACTTTCAACCTTTTCCTTGGTTTAATTTCCCTGCAGCATCAGAAGGGTGTGCACATTTCAGATAGTGTGTGTGTTGTCCTTGTGCTTTTAAGATTTTCACTTTAATAGTTGGCTGATCCATATCTCTCTCTGGCCAAAGCCTTGGAGAAAGGGCTTCCTTGCCTTCTGCTATATAATGTTCTTTCACCTGAGAGTATTCATGTGGCAGGACAAACTCTATCTGGCCCTTTAAGGCTACTTTGTGCTGCCAAGTCTGGGTCAAAAATATGCCCTTGCAACTTTATTAAATTCATCTGTAATATTCAATTGGCATCGAACATATAGTAACTGTCATATTAAATCTTCATCAGAGTTATTTTAGGAACCTTAATATAAAGCATAGTGACATTATTTTATTTATAGATTTTTCCATAGATTTTGTCTACATTTTTCTTTGTGTCTTTTCTGCATTTTTACTGCATATAAATAGCTGCTGTTTTTACACCAGAGCTCAACCTTCCACAACTCTGTGCAAGAGCATATAGGTGCACCAATGCTGCACCTTGCCCTAAAAAGCCTTGCACTGGAACCTATGGAACTTATTCTGGGTTATATCCCGGGATAGGGACTTGCCAGGAATGCTGATGCAGGCAATAGCAGGTCCTGGGTGGCAGAGATGGGCAAGAATTATTTGAATTTGAATAGAATGTCTATACATTTGTTCTTTAACATTCAAACTAATTGGAATGTTTTGAATTATTTGGACATTCACATGTGTACAGACACGTACGCATTATGTATGTATCTGTATTCATCTTATTCATATCTGCATACATTTGTATGGATACATATGGGGTGAAAACAGGATGCATATGGGATAAAAACGGGATGAGTATACGTAGATGCGTATGTATACATACAGACGAATACGAATGTTGTCGACATTCCTATAATCAAATACGAATCGAATATTCGTATTAATTGATACGAAAGTATTCAAATTGGTTCGAATTTTAATACATCCATTTTTTCTCTATTTGTGCGAATTTGGACACTCGAATATTCTATTTGAATTGAATAGAATGTCAAAAACTGCATTCGCACACATCTCTACTGGGTGGGGCCTACCAATATCTGCATTTAGTCAACTTACCCCTATTCTGGGATATAATCCAGAATAAGGCTCAGTGCAGAAAGGGCCACGGACACATGTACTTGACCAGCAAGCGTACCAGGAGCTCCTCTTCCACCTGCAGGGACAGTCCAAGGGAATTCCCAGGCTGGCTTCCCTTAGAACACACCTGCAGGTCTGGTATACCGGATAGTGCAGAATCACCCTGAATTACTTCTGAATAGGGATCTGCAGGAATGTTCTAAACACTCAAAATTCAATCAAATTCAATTGAATGTGGACATTCGAATTCGAATACAATGGCTACACATTTGAATGTAAGCATTCAAATGAATTTCAAATGTTCTGAAACATTTGTTGAATGATTAAAAACATTCAAAAGTACAGATACGTATGTATTACTTATGTATCTATATGAATCTCATACGTATCTGTACGCATCTGATAATATGTATGGGACATAAGAAGCTCAGAGGAACCCTGCAGGATCAGGCCACAGCCCATCTAGTCCTGCATCCCATCTCACACAGTGGCCCACCAATTGCCCATGGGCATCCCAAGCAGAGATAAGGGCAAACCTCATAAGAACATAAGAGGAGCCCTGCTGGATCAGGCCACAGCCCATCTAGTCCAGCATCCTGTCTCACACAGTGCCCCCCCCCAAATGCTCACGGGCATCTCAGGCAGAGACAAGGACAAACCTTTGCCTGCTCTCGAATCCCAGCAAATGGCCTTAGAAGCGACCTGCTTGTCCCTCCAGCAAGATGCACCTATGCATTCATTCTAACAACAACAACAACAACAACAAAGCCCTGAGAGACAGAAATCGAGTCACGCTGACTGGGGGCGTGGACACCATGTCTCCTTCCTCCCTCTGCACCTTTGCTGGTCTCCTGCCCCTTCCCTCCTCTTTTGAATCTTCCAGCCCCAGGGGGTGGATCTGGGAACAGTGCCGAAAGATCTTAGTGGGCCCTTGAAAAGCATTGGCATCAGCAAAATATCCATCTGCCAGCTACAGAAAGCCACTTTGCTGGGATCTGCTCGTATCATTCGCCGATACATCACTCAGTCCTAGGCGCGTGGGAAGAGACCGACTAGTGATATCAATTACCCAAACCAGCATAAATATTTTGTTTGCTGTGTGTTACTGCTGTTTTATGTCAATGATGATGATGATGATGATGATATTGACAGGCTGTATCTGCCCAGAAGATCTGGGGGCAGAGGAATGCTGCAGGTGAAACATACTGTCGAAGCGGAAAGGCTTGTCCATTCCATTAAATTTTTATCCCGGGACTTTATGAGGACTGTATTGCTAAAACCTGTAGAAAAAACGTCCTCGGAAAAACTGTTCTCGGTCCCATTTTGGCACCCAGCCCAATGTTGGGGAAATGAAATATGAAATATCAAAGCTAGCATGTGTAGTGTCATGTTATATTGTTGTGTTTCTGTATATGATGATGATGATGATGATGATGATGATAAAGAAGAGTAGCTGCAGCTCTTCAGCTACCTCCCAGCCCATGCTGTTTTGTGGTATCGTGCTCTTTTTTTAACAACCGTGTGTGTTTACATGCCATCTCAGGGAGAATATTGCACAAAACAAGACAGCTTCCTGTTTTGTGGGTCTACAGTTGTCATTCTTTATATGATAGTTGGGGTCTTCCAACATGCTGCTCCTCAGGAAACCATGACTGGATTGCCACAGAGCCGACATTGAGGAGAATCAGGAAAAAAGAAAACTTATGTTATTGAAAACAAACGCTATAAATGTCTTGCATATAATTCTAAAAAAGGTTTCATATTGCTAAGTTATACAGCATAACAACCAGAATTGCAATCCAATAGGCTACTATTCTAGTTAAAATTCAACAATCACGTTGAATCACTGAAAGGAGAACCAGAGTGCTCTGGAAGGAGTCCAGAAAGACGTAACCAGAGAAGTTTTGTAAGCTCAAGACCTGGATGTCTCAGATATCTCCAAGATGATAAGTAGCAAGAATTATAACCAGGAAGCCATTTCAACCTTTGGTGGTTATGGCATATGGAGATAAAAACAGTACTATTTTTCATTTTACGTACACAGAATATTCCAAACTATTTATTTATTTATTTATTTATTTATTTATTTATTTATTTATTTATTTATTTATTTATTTATTTATTTATTTATTTATTTATTTATTTATTTATTTATTTATTTATTACATTTGTATCCTGCCCTTCACTTGGAGGTCCCAGGGCAGATCACAGCTTATGATAAAGCAAACATTAAATGTAGGCCATCCAACCTCCACCGCACACCAGTTTAACAAAAGGTCACTCTGCCCTTCTGAAGCTGAGCAAAGGGGTGAATTGGTGAGCAGAGGCAACTTGAGCTAAGCAGGATCATGTCCCAAGATGGGGCAACTTTTTGAGCCCCCCCCCCAAGCTGTCTCAGCTAGTCTAAGGTTCAGTTCAGACAGGAGGGATACTTCTCAGGTACTGTGGAGCAGCTGTCAACCTGCCAGACAAGTTCTATGATGCTCCACAGTCCCTACAAAGTAAAGCGTAATGCTTCGAAGTAAAAAAAAACCCTACTTATTTGAGCATCAGCTCAGGAGTTTCCCTTTCCTCTGGATTTTTCTGGGTTTCTGGATGAACTCAGGAGGGAGGGAATTCAACATGGTTGGAAGAGCCCTTCCTGCTGTTTTAGAGGATCAGGAGAACATGAAGACAGTCTGTTCTCCCTGCGGAGCACCTTCACTTCGCAGTAAAGGCAAGCTTTGCATTTTAAGTTTGTGTGCATCCTTACTATCTTATATTATTTACCTGTGCCCATCCAGATTTTTAAATATTGCACTGTTTTCCCCCCAGTTCCTCCCTAACCCCCTCTCTCTTTCCTTCCTGGACTTCTTTCTAAGATCCTAAGCAACCTTCTGCTCATGTGAGGAATTAGTGCAATGATTCACTCATTTATGCAGTCTCTGGCACATCCTTCCTTGTTATAGGTATTTACACTTTTCCAGTTTCTTGGCTATAAAGTATGTTCCATATTTGTTGGCATAGAGCTGTTATAGCTTTGATTGGCACTTCTCCGACACATTTAAACCATTCATCCATGCTTCCTTCCCACCTCACCGCCTCCTAATAACTGGCTTAATGCCCGTCATTCCTCACCTTCTAATGGAGCTGATTTCTGTCTCTGTAAAGGTTTCTGCCCTTCTGTAATCCAGCGTATAAAGTGTCTTGGTGTAACTTATCCATCCTTCTTCAAAATCGTTTCATTCATCTGATTTCTTTTCTTATAGATAATTCCTAATTGAGTTGTAAACCTTCCTGTGATTTCTCTGATGTTCTTTAATCTTCACCTTCTTCCTTCTTTATATTGTTACCTTTACTGGCATTGTGGTTTGGAGTTTCTTTTCTTGGTCCACACTAGAGGTCTTATTTAGTTGTTGTCCTTCTATTCTCCACCTTTCTCTGTCCATCAAAGTAGTATTTTCCCCAAGTTCTTCTCCAGCTTTCACAATCATGCATCACAACAGGAAAGACTACTGCTTTAATTCTCCTGATCCTTTTCCTTATCCCTCATGAGTAGCTCTAAGCTTGAGAAGATCATAATGGGACACTGGTAGTGGATTCCATTATTTTCAGCATCATAAGTAATCCAGTGCTCTCAATATGATAGAATAATTTATGAAAATCTCATTAACTCATGGGAATGTTTTATTAAATTAAAAATTAGGTTAATTTGTTCTCCTGGCTTCTGACTTCACCTACTTGACCCCTCCGGTTCCAGCTACTTGACTTACTTTGGCTCCATATAGTTGACCTCCTCACCTGTGAACACCCAGCTCACAAGCTGCCACTGGTTGCCATGCTGCTTCCTCTAGGTTGGAGAGACAGATAGGATCCTTCTAAAGGCCCTTTGCAGTTAGTATTGGAGAGCAGGTGAAGATTTTGCCTTTGGGTGTTTCCGCACAGGCTGTTAAAAACCCATTAAGCACCCGATAAGGACACATATAGCACACATCTGCAAGTTACCTTCCTCACAGCAGGACAGATTAGGGCTACTTCAGGGAAGGCGCTTCCGCACAGCCTTGCACGAGATCCGTCTCTAATGACCACTGAACCCGGTTTTTGGGAAGATCTGAAAAATTAAGTCTTCAAACCATTCCTGCCTGAAAATTCTGGATCAAATGATAACGTTTCCGCACAGGGACAGGAGAGGGAACACGTGTGGGCAGGACTGGAAGTCGCCGGGCTACCGTGGCATCTCAGGCACGCCGCTGATTGGTGGGCCGTCTGTCCCTGACATGCCCATGCACGGTAGAAATGAGTGGTGACTGACGGCTGAGTGCTCCAATCATGTGGCACCTTGGGCGGCATGGCCTCAGAGAAGCCTGATCCTTCTGGATATCGGTGCTCCGGCATCTGCACAGCAAACACACGACGCGTTCCTCGCTATCTGAGTGCAGATGCATTAAGCCTCATTTGGATACATCCGTATTTGAGATGGATCTTCCCAGGGACGGATTTCAGAAATCTGTATTTCCTTAATCCAGATTTCAAGCAGTAAGTATGGAAACACCCTTTGACTCCTGCTTGAGAATGCCCAGAAGCAGTTGGTGGGCCACAGTGTGAGGTGGGATGCTGGTCCAGGTGGCAGCGGACTGATGTTCTTATGTTCTTCCCATCATTATTAAAAATAAGTCTGCATGAGAATGTTTGCTGTTGACTTCTAGAACTTATTGGGTTGGACCTTGACTTTGGTGCAAGCTTTCAGGGTCTCTTAGTTTAGTGTATGCCTTTTGCAAAGCAGCAATCACTGGGTAAGGAACACTAAATAAATTCATGATCAAAATGGAATGATACCAATAACCTGTAGGTTTGTAAAATACCTAGGTTTGGGATTCTGTGGTTACACCCTAAAATGGTTTGAGCTTTTCACGTTAGTGGATTGTAGTGGTGTGCACGAATGCAGTTTTCGGGATTCAATTCGATTTGAATTGAATATTCAAAAATTCAATTCGATTTGGATCTTTAAAATTAGAATCCACCCAAATTCGATTCAAATTAAGCAAATTCGAATGTATTTGTTTGAATTTGTGGTTCGAATTTGCACAACATTCTTATGTGCACATATGTATCATTACGCATCCCGTACACATCTGCACGCATTCGTACCCATCCGTATGCACCCCGTAGTTATCCCGTATGCACCCTGTTTTTATCCCATACGGATCCGTCCTAATGTGTACGGATGTGGGAAAGAGGCAGACTGGCGAGTACACATCATGTACAAACCTGTACACGTACAAACTTCCGGATAATTCGAACAAATAGATTTGAAATTCAAAATTTGTTTGACTGTTTAAATTTAACGGACATTTGATTTGAATTCAAATGTCAAAATTCGGACAAATTCGATCAAATTTTGAATACCCGTGCACATCCCAAGTGGGTTGTGAACTCAGCAGGGTGCTGGGATGGAATTATAGGTTTATCACTCCTGCCTGCTTGTTGTTCACTTGCTAGATGTATGTGTGCATTCAGGATACATAATTCATTTCTCTGTTTAAACAGCTTTATGGTATAGAGTGCAAACAAGACACTCATCTGGCAATGCAGTTGCACCAATTCTATCACACGTCACACTTTGCAAATAAGGTTTTGATGAAAACCTCTTAGAACTGACGAAGGTGGCATGCTCGCTTGAAAATTATTCTGTGAAACCACAAAAAAGCTAGGTGTGCTTCTTTCATAAAACAGCAAAATCACAGCATGGATAAAATGGCTTTTGCAGATGGTATATTAGCAGCACAGCATGCCAAGGAGACTCAGATGGCCAGCTTCTCTACCTCAGGCAAGAGACAAGCAAAAGAAGAAAGAACTGGTGTTGCCCCTTCGGCCACAGGGGGCTCATCATGCCTACAGCATGCCTGCGTGCAACTCAGACTAGCATTAATGAGAGTTGCGTATGTTCATTGACATAAGAAAAAAAAAATATCAGCAAGAGCAGATTTGCTGCCTAGAATTGATACTGCTAAAAGCTAGCTTTATTTAAAACCGCTTTGCATTTTAGTGTGCTGTGTGCATTACATCTATGTAGCTTACTTGTCAGTTGGTTAGGGCAGGCTCAGCCACTTTAAGGTGATGTGACCTTTTTCTTTATAAAACAAAAACCTTCAGATGGGCTAAGTTTGCTATAAACTCTAGGATGGCAAAAATATATTTGTCATGTATGGCTTTTGCTGCTGCTCTGTTGCGTGAAGCGGGCGATGCAGAAAGAGTTTTACTGATCTGAAGTTACGGCAGGGTTTGAATCCTACACCACATCGAGGTGGGGTAAATATAGCACCATTAGGACACTCATGTGTCATTGGCAATAACCCAACCATAACCCCACTTTCTCACACCTAAAAGCACTTTTAACTATTGCTGGAAAACCCAGAGCTGGCCATGGGTTTTTCAGCTGCAGTATTTTTTAGAGACCACTTACCTTTCTGGAAAGAGCAGTGGTCAGAGCTCCATCCAGTGTGGCTGACTCAGGCCTCCACAACCTCATGAAGGTTGTTGCCTGCACACACAGAAATTCAAGAACAGCTGAACTGCGCATCACTGGGGATGTGCATGAATATCTGTGCCACCCAAAATTTGTACAAATTTGTAAAATTTCAACATTCATGGCGAAATGTATTTTTAGGCCCCCATTCACCCACAAATTGAATTGATGAAGGCCAGATCTTGACGAAGGAGACCCCTGGCCTCCTGTTCCCCATGGGTACACTCTCATGGCCCCCACATCCTCCACTGCCATTGGAAGCTCCTCCAAAGCCCAACTAGGCCTTGGGAGGTACGTGCAAAACCAGTGGTCATCACGGCAGGTCAGCGAAGCAGTACTGGAAGGAGGGAGGTTCCCTTCATGCAAGAGCATTCATCAGATGTTTGCATGTGAAGCTGAAGCGTTGCCCCACATTCACTGGGGGGTGGGGCTTCACACAAATCCAAATATTCCCCTCTTTGAGTAGCATACCCGACGTCCACATTCCAATGCATTACTAAAACACACAGCGCAACAATAGCGAGGGCAGCAATACATCACATTATTGCTTTTTCCTCCTATATCTGGCTACTGTTTGATGGTAGCCTTAGTCAGTCTGCAAAACTATGCTGTTTGTCATCTCTGGGAATGACAGCTATGTGGTTTTTTATTAGCAGTAGCAGCAGCAGTAGCAGTAGTAGTAATTTTATCCGGCCCTACACGCAAGGGTCTCAGGGCAGGTAACAACTTTTTAAACAAATTACAAACGAATATGTATTAAAAGCAATAATATACATAAAAACACTTTTAAAATTCAGCATATCTAACAATCCGCATCAACAGAGGATGCGTCTGCACGCGGATGGGAGAGAGAACGTATGTGGGCAGGACAGGAAGTCGCCATGTTGAGTGAGGCGGCGGCAGGAAGCCGCCATGTTGAGAGAGGTGGGAGAAGCACAGTCCAGCCATGAAGTTCCTCTCACACGGGCTTCACATTGGGCAGGCGCCCAGCTATGGCGGCAGAGGGACAGCAAGTCTGAATGTAGTGATTCCATGCACAAAAAGCTGGCTTTGGCACCAGGCGGGCATGGGATCTCAGACACGCCACTGATTAGTCCGCGCACGGCAGGAAAGGAGCGGTGACTGACGGCTGAATGCTCCAATCACGCGGCTCTTGGGACAGCATGGCCTCCGGGAGGCCAGATCCATCTGGAAGTCAGTGCTACTGCGTCCACACTGCGAAGGCATAATGTGTTCCTTGCAATCCGTCCTTCCCAAGTGAGTGTGGAAGCACGGGGCCTTATTTAGATGCGTATCTATTTGAGACGGATCTTGCTAGAGACACATTTCATAAAAACAGATTTCCTTAATCTAATTATAAGCGGTAAGTGCGGAAACACCCTGAGTGTTCGGATGAGTTACCCATACAACACTTAGAATGAGCTGTAAGCTGCAGACAAAATTATTTAAATGTGCATAATTCAATCCTGCTACCTTTTGAGCAATGAGGCTCTGGGCCTTGATTTGATGTAGGATTCTGCTGTAATTGTTAGATAGGTATTGGTACCTAAACCTTTTCTCCGTAAAGAAATCAGACAGCAGTGGTTGGGCGGACAAAGGAAAGGTGTGTTATCTTATTACACTTTTATTATATTAGTTGCTTGGAGAGAAAGGGAAGTATAAGCTGTAGAAATCAACATGTGAGTCTAGCCAATACTGTTGTTTTTTTCTTGATAAGGCTTTGGCTGATAGCCTACCAAAATATTGATGTGAAATCTGATCCGCTAGGACTGTGAAATTTTTTTGGCAACAGTACCAAGGCTAAGAGATTGGAGGTTTGGGTGAAGTCCAATGAAGAATATTCAAGAGCTAGAGGGCAGGACCAATTTTTCCAAAGGGGAGCCCAAAGTTAATATAGTATTTTACAACCACGCTGTCTTCTGCCTGGTCTTTCACTTGGATTTCCTCCTTCCTTTTCTTCCGTTGTGAAAATATATAACCACGTTAATTTTTGCACATAAACAGATATTTCAGTGCTTAAACTAGAGTTATGGCTTAAAGTAGGAATCATCATATCATGCATTCCCCCAGTGCTATTATATTTGATAGTTACTCTAAGGTCCTTTCTGCACTTACCTCAGTTAATCCATATTAAGCTAGATCCAGATCAACTACAGGTTCATTGAGTAGGTTTTGGAACAGTGAACATGTGCTCTAGTACAGATGTTTAACCACATTTATCTGGTCTACCACTAATCCAGATCTGCTCTGCTCTTGTGCAGATGTGTTCTTACATTACTACTGGGAAAACCATAACTTTGGGTGTTTTTCCACTGTCAAAAAGTACCCGTTTTTGCACCCATTTAGGTCCCATTTGGGTGTGGGCTGGATGATCCCATTCTGGCTGTAATGCGAAAAGGCCTCTGATTGTGGTCTTCAAGTCTCTGAAGGGCTCACAGTGCAGAGGGATTGTCCCTATTCTCACTTGCACAAGATTGGAGGACTAGAAACAACAGGATGAAACTTCAAGGGAGTCAATACAGATTAAATATTAGGAAAAACTTCCTGACAATGGAATAAGGAGGTGGTCGGTTCTCCTTCGCTAGAGGTCTTCAAGCAAAGGCTGGACCTACATCTGTCTGGGATGGTTTAGAAAATCCTGCCCTGAGCAGGGGGTTGGACTTGATGACCCTAGAGGTCCCTTCCAAGTCTATGATTCCAGGCCCTATTTGAGTCCTAAATGCCTCAAGCCTCCAAGATCACCTGTACAGAACTACCTGTACCTTGTGGTAATACAGAGAGACTTTCTTCATAGTACCTAAGGTGTACAGGCCTTTTTTGGGGAAACCTCAAGGCTACAGAATGATGCCCCCTCTAAATTTTCTCCAGCATTGTCATATATCTTCAAGTAATGAAGACACTTCTTTTTAGCCTGTTTTTAAGCTAAAGGTAAAAGTTTTCTCCTATCAGGCACTAAACAGTAATTTTTAGCATTTTTAGTACTAAGTGCTTAAAATTTTAATTACTTTTTAATATTTTTTTAGAAAGTTGTGTAAACTGTCTTGAGTAGGGATGTGCACAAATATTTGTAGGCTTTCAAAATCTGATCAAATGTGCCAAATTTCGACATTTGAACTCGAATCGAATGTCCCAAAATTCAAATGTAAACATTCAAATCAAATTTCAAATTTTGGATTTATTCGTTCAAATTATCCGGACATTTGTACATGTATGGGTTCATACACAGTACGTACTTGAAGATCTGCATCTTTCCCGCATCTGTATGCAGTTGCAGGGATCCATACATAATGAAAACAGGTTGCGTATGTGTAGAGGTCCCTTTACCAACACCTCTGTTTCTATTTCACTTTTCTGGTGGTCAGTAGGGTCACCGCTATTTGATCCCACCCCTGGCACCAGTTGTAAGAGGCTAAAACGTGTTCTTTCTGGCCTCTGCCACCAAGATATAAATGCTGCAACCACCAATTTGTGAATTGGAACATTGTTATAATGTTTCTCTTTAGCTTTATCTTCTATTTTGAGTAGCGTGAGTATAAATCCCTACCAAGGATTCTGATTCAGAACTTCCCTTTAAAGCAGTGGTTCTCAACCTGGGGGTCGGGACCCCTTTGGGAGTCGAACTACCCTTTCAGAGGGGTCGCGATGAGTCTCCGTCCCTCCCTCCCACCTCCCAGCTGCTCCTCCCCTATGGTTGGGGGTCTCCACAACATGAGGAACTGCATTAAGGGGTTGTGGCATTAGGAAGGTTGAGAACCACTGCTTTAAAGAAAATATTTTCTCCCTGCCCTTTAAGCCTGGATAATAATGTAGCAAAATGGATTTCAGTAACTCTAAACCTCTCCCACTGGTTCTCTCTCTTGCCAGTCAGGGATACTGTAGCATTAGACTGAGAATTCTGGTTTGCTTAGATTCCCATGACACCGGAATGAACCACCCGTAGCCCGTCTTAAATAACAAGAAAATATGTTTATTATTTACAGTTCAAGCTTTCAATCAGTTTCGTTTTAGAGTTGCAGTTTGTTACTTCGAATATCAGACTAATAGGTCTTTAACTTTCACATTAAGACCAATCACTCTCAAATGCCAATTTGTATAATATAAGCTTTCAATTTGTATAACATACGCTAGCTCGCCTTCATATATCTTCATAAACAGTATCAATCATGTAATAATAGACTCAGGACCCTAATTCCAGCTTCCTCAGCTAAGAACCTGTTTCTCACCTTCGTTAACCACCCTCCAGGTTTAACGACCAAAGGCAGAGAACCCTAACCGTTCCCTCAGGCTCCCTTAAATACTAGCCTGGCTGGCTAGCTTCAACCTGATTGGTTGAGACTCTGCCAGGATTCTATTTCACACTCCCTCCTGGAGAGCTTGGCTAGCCCCTCCCTTAAGCTACTTACCATTTCTAATAATGCACTTTGGCGACACTTTTGAACGTATAGGCATATACTTTTTGCCACACTTTGTATTTTAACCAGAATAACTTAATTTCGGGGTTGAGGGCTCCTAGCGGGCACCACAGTATGGGATAACTACGGGATGCATACAGACATGTACGGATGGGTACAGATGTGTATGGATGTGGGGAAGATGTGTACAGGCAGATACAAATGTTGCCAACATTCATACGTGCCGATTCGAATCAAAAACTCAAACGAATAGATTCGAATTTGGTAAATTCAAATCAAAGCTTTTTAAATTCCAGTTTAAAAGATTCTAATCGGATCGGATTTTGGGGTATTTGATTTGATTCAAATAGACATGTCAAAATAACATTGGTGCTCTAATCCTGAGACCCTTTGGTGCAAGGCATGAAATAAGTGTACAGATAAATATTCCGCTCCCTATAAGCACAACAGAGTAATAATGAGAGTTAACAATCTGGCAACATCTGGAAAGCCACACTTTTTAAAACCTTAAGATGATGCATTTAAACAGAATGTCTTAAAGTGATATTTAAATGGTTATTTTTTCCCTCTTATACAACCTTAGTTCTCGTTGTAAACTGACTTTCATCTTTTCTTCTGCCTTTCTTCAGTGTTATGTTTCAGATCTTTGTTTGCTTATTATCACTTTGTGAGGTCTGATTTGCTTGTCAATACCTATTGCATCACTGGCCTGTCAACTTACGGAAAATGTTTTTAAGCAGCTTCAAATGCTGAATTTGAACACTTTCCAGTAATAGATGAAAGGTGATTCTCGTAATAGATTACATAGATTGAAAGTGCACGAGAGATAAGTTTAAAAGGAGCATTTCTTTTCAGGCATGTGGTCAGCTGGCATATTTATCTGAAAAGTTTCTGTTCCTCACTCCCTCTGTTCTTCTTATTTGATATATAAGTTTGCTATCTTTAAATGAGATTTTCTCTCTGTCGAAGCAGTGATAAATGAAGTGAGCATTAATCCTAAAACTATAGTCCAGCTGAAAACAGTTTGACTCAGATTCAGCATTACTGTAATTACTTCTAGAAAATATTTCTGTCGCTCTTGGATTCGGCTGTTTTATCTCTCTGCTAAATAATGATAATAAAAAATAAATTAATGATTCTGGAAGAATGAAGTAGTGATGAAAAGTGGTATCGTAGTGTTGTGCAGTTGTGCGTAGCCTATACTATCTGAGATGTAAAAGGAGCCTTCCACTGGTCTTATAGGGAGTAATAAATTGTGATGAATTTTACTTGGCACGTTGGTTCAAAGCACGTATGCTTTTAATTATCAGAATCTTCTGTTCTCTTAAAGAGGAGGAGGAGGAGGAGAAGGAAGTGTTTGCCAAATAACCAACCAAAAATAGCTCAAGGCTTTGGCATAGTCACAATTCTGTAGAACACTTTTTTTTAAAATCATGGCAAATCATGTAGGTTTGTATGGATTTTTTCCCCTCTGTTTGATTCTGTTTTTAAATTTCCATCCTGTTGAAAGGTGCAAGATTGACAGGGCCAAACGACGCAGCTCAGCTGAACATTTACAGAGGAAGCGACTTGTGATCAACTTTGAAGAAAGCCTGGAAATTCCAAATTCTGCCAAACGCTGTTGCTTTTTTCTGGGAGCAGTAAATACAGTGGCCGGAACAGTTCAGTTTCGCTGGCTAATTGTATGTTTCCAAATCTAAACAGCTTGCTTTCAAGTTACAGAAAGACCCCTGTATCCACTGGATTGGTAACAAGGTTACTGAATCAGGCCCCCACCACCCATGGGCACCATAAGGGGAAAGCATCCAGAACCGGGAAGGATACCTTTGTTTTGACTATGGCTGTCCCTCATAGAACATGTGATTTGTGTCCTCTAAACCATAGTATAAAAATTATTCAGTGAAATTATTAGTGCCTCTGGAAACTCGAGATCCAGTTAAATATGCAAGGAAATAATTGTTGCTTATAGAAACTGAAGGTCCAATCAATTAACCAGAAGAAAGGTGAATTAGAAGAGACTACTAATCCTGTAGCCACTTTGGTCTGCTGGTTAAGGAGCTGACCTCTTATTTGGGAATACCAGGTTTGTTTCCGTCCTTCCCCATTAAGCCAGCTGGGTGGCCTTGGGCTAGTCACAGCTCTCTTCTGAACTCTCA
>MTQE01001418.1:3040224-3053092 GCA_014337955.1 Aspidoscelis marmoratus
CTTAAATGGGTGAGAAAATTGGGGTAGAAAAGCCAACTCTTCTTCTTCTGTAGCTCCTTCCACAGTCCTCTTAAAACATCAAGGAACAAACATTTATAATGCTGTAATTTCAATTATTATGCAGTACTGCATCTTCAGAATGATTTATTTCATTGATACTGTATTTGTTTTGTAGAGGCTTTGTTGGTGAGAAATTTCTTACTGGCATAGCCATGGTTTTGTATTCTTTTTGTTTTTATAGAAGACAATCTCAATGTGAATTGCAGAGAATATCTCTGAGTATCTACACTTTAAAAAAAAACATAGGAGGGAAGGACAAGAAAGGGTCTTATTAATTATCCATCACTAAGCACCACTTGGACAGAACACAAAAAGGTGGTTTCCATTATTCTCAAATTTCCACTTACCTGTTGCCATATAAAACTTGCAAACTTCCCTCTTGTTTTTTTGAAAGGACCAGTGCTATATCTGGGATTTATTTATTTATTTACATTTTTATCTCACCCTATACCTGGAGGTCTCCAGGTGGGTAACAACATCTAAAATCAAACATCATTTAAAACAGCATCTGCCAGTGGAGTGAAAAATGTGTCGCTAGGGCAAAGAGGTGCGTCTTCACTGCCTTCCTAAATGTGTACAATGAAGGTGATTGACAGACTTCAAGGGGGAGACTATTCCATAGCCTAGGGGCCATCACTGACAAGGCCCCCTCTCGGGTGCCCACCCCTTTTTACTACTGAAGGTGGTGGGACAACCAGGAGGGCCTCCCCTCCAGATCTTAAGGCGCTGGCGAATCAATATGGAAGAAGGCATTCCTTTATATATTTGAGGCCCAAGTCATCTAGGGCCTTATAAGTCAAAGTTAACACCTTGAATTGGGCTCGGTAGCAAATTGGCAACCAGTGCCACTCTATTAAGACCGGCATGATGTGCATCCGGCCAGCTGTCGCGGTCAGCAATCTAGCAGCTGCATTTTGCACCAGCTGTAGCTTCCGAACCGTCTTCAAGGGCAGCCCCATGTAGAGGTCTGGAGGTTACCAGAGCACGGATAACTGTGGCCAAGTCATCTCTGTCCAGGAAAGGCTTCAACTGGACAAAATGAAACTTAATTCTATTTTTTTTTAAAAAAAAAAGTCTGGAACCATTTAAGAATATAGATCCTTCAATCTTTGAAAGACGTAATAATCAGGAACCTTTAACAGCACATTTTTTAGGGAGGCAGGATCTCTAGCAGAATTCCCAACAAATCATAATTCCCACATTTTTTTTGAAGAGAAATTCATAAAATTAAATTTGTATAAATCTGATAATTGGGATCTCTGTGGAGAAGCTAAAATATTACTAGAGACCAGCAAGATGCCAAATGTGTTAATAAAATCAGCAGAGTCAAAAGCCAAACTTGACTACATGGTACCTTAGAACACTATGCATGTCCAGAGAGTGAGGGCAGATGTTTTATTGCACCAACATAAGTTGGCACAGTATTATTTTACCTGTTATGTCTCTTCCATCCCTTTGGGACAACCACACTCCAGTTTGATCTGTTCTGGCATTTTTCCACTTCTGGGCATTCTTGTCTCTTGTAATAATTGCAACTTGATTACCCTTCATAAGTCGCGCATTAACGAAGAAAGTGTTCAAAAATCTCTTGCATATAAAAAGACAATGTGGGCTTTAAGGCATCGTTTTTAAACATTCCAACTGTACCTGCCTTTCAGTCACATTATTAGCCTCGCTGGTATTTCTTAATATTGAGATCTGCAATAAAAAGGTTTATTAGGAAGTTTGATTTTTCCCTTTAAGCCCTTCTCTGTCTGGCATGCAGTCTAAATATTTTGGTCTCTGGTGTGAAATAAAAATTAGGGAAACAAATTACTTCTGATCTTGGGCCCAAATATATTTTAAATGGGAGCTTTGCCTGTTCCAGGGCTGTGTTATCCCATTGTTTTTGGTTGGCTTTTTAGTAGCCTGCATTTACATTTCTCTTATGCTTCTGATGAGCCTTCTATCATTTCTCTACTTTCTGGGTGGCCGCCCCACCACAAGCCACAGCATCACATGAATACCTCGCTTTTGTTACTGCAAAATGCCATTAAATCCTGTCCTTGCCGTGGGGGGTATGGAATGCCCGGCTCAAATACGCAGCCCTAAACCTTCTATACGTATCAGTTTCTTCATGCAAACAACGCATAGGAAAACCAGCAAATATTGATTTGCTTTGTATTTATTGTATTTATGCCATTTTGAGATATATCAGCAGAAGTTCTTTATTTATTCAAAATATTTTCATAGTACTTTTTCATATTAAAAATTTCAAAGTGGTTTAAAAAAAATCAAATGTATATATTTGTAAGAACTAGTGGGGATATAAAACATTCATTTGCACTGGGTGTTCAACAAGTGCCTAAAATATATAATAGTGTGCACTCTGTGGGCCTTTTTCCACTCGGGCTTAGAACTCTTCTAACATCCCATTAGGAACCCCGTTAGTATCTGATTGGTACCAATCAGGAAGCTCCTGTCCCCACCTGGACCCCATTGAAGGCCCCATCCACAAGGGCAGGGGAAATCTGGATTTAAGAGGTCCTTCAGGCCCTTAAATCTGGATTTTGTGTGGACCTGATTAAAGGTGTCCACAATGGGGTCTTCAGGCATCTTCAAGATCCAGATCTCTAGGAGGAACCCATTTCAAAGAACTGGATATTTGTGGGAAAAGGAGTCACAACATTTAAGGGAGGAGCATTCCAGATTGAGTGTCACAGCAGAGAAACGGCCCTGCTACAGGACACTACAAGATGAGATTCAGTGATGGGTGTTACATGGAGAAGAATCCCACTAGAACAGTGGTTCTCAACCTGGGGGTCGGGACCCCTTTGGAGGTCGAACTACCCTTTCAGAGGGGTCGTGACGAGTCACCCACCGCCCTTCCCTCCCACCTCCCAGCTGCTCTGCCCCTGTGGTTGGGGGTCTCCACAACATGAGGAACTCCATTAAGGGGTCACGGCATTAGGAAGGTTGAGAGCCACTGCACTAGAAGATCTCAGCAATCTCATGGGTGCATAGCAGAGAAACCAATCAAATCAGTTCCCTGTCCCAGTTTATTAAGAGCATTATACACCAACCACACATAGGACCTTTAATCTGATCTGGTATCAGATTTCCAGCCAATGCAACTGCTTCAGCATGTGTGTGCAAGCAGGCATCTCATCCACAACTTCACTGCTGTGCTTTCCAACATTTACAACTTCTGGATCAGGTACTCATAGAGACCCTGGTCACACAGGTAGTTTAAGTTGACCTCAGATTGTCCTCAGGATATTTTTATTTAAGTCGTTTTCCAAGCTGGCCTACCCCCGTTAGATTGTCTTAACTGTAGTCCTAATTTTTACAGGACTGACGAGGACGCAGCCCATCCTGGCATCTCAGGACGTCTTCACTTCCTCAAAGTGTGAGCTGGGGGGCGGGCTAAAGGAGGCTGAACCATGCCGTGGTGGGTGGGTCCAGTCTTTCCTTTGGCCAACTGGCATGTGCAGAGTTTGTGAGGCACCTTTCCTTCTCTCCTCACTTTATGTGTATGACTCCTCTTTCTATCTAACATTTTCCCACAAATTTATTATTATTATTATTATTTAGATTAATTGCAAAGAGAAGAAAAGTACAAAAAAAGCAAGTGGGACGTGGAAGTGGGGAGCAGGCTTTAAAAAGAACTGCAAAAAGACACCCTCGCCTCCCTTGAGTGACACAGTGGCATCCAATCAGAAAGGAGGTTAATTTGACCCAGCAAAAGGGGCGAGAGCCAAGAGTTCTGTGGACAAGGCTCACGTCAATCTCAGAAAAAGGTGTGAGTGATGCAGCCCAAACCAAGGATGGTCTAAGGACGACCTAGAACGATCTAGGTGTGACCAGCACTGATATGACCTCAGTTCGAATTATGAATAGGACATCCTTTCTTAGACTTGTGTGACCAGGGTCAGAGAGTGTTACAGTACTCCAAATGTGAGTACAAAGCCTGGCCAGCAGTGGCCAGAGGCCCTGTCCCCAAAAGACTTATTAGCCCCTCTCGGCTTCCTCTGCCGTCACTCTTTTATAGCTGACTTTAAAAGTCCTCTCCACTTCCGGAATAAGCGTCCCCATGGTAGCCGCAATCTAAATGGACTTTCCGTCTCCATGGTAGCCGTCTTCCCTTTCCGGGCATCTTTTTCCCCCCGCCCCCTCTCTTGTTAAAAGGAAAAATAGCCAGATCTCCGTCTCCTGAAACGGCTTCCCACCCCTAGCAAAGGCAGATGATCGCTCATTCATTCACTTTCAGCACTTACTTTCACTCAGTTCTCTGTTAGAAAGGGCTTTCTGCCCCGGCAAAGTCAGTGGCTTCAGGCATCGGCAGCGCGATCCTTCGCTCATTCTCTTTTAAGGCTTTCACAGATCACTTGATAACAATGTTGCAATTCTGAGCAATTCTGGCTCTTTTTACAAAGGAAAGGAAGCGAACCTGCTGCATTTCTCAGATGTGTGAGTGCTTTTTGGCTGTGTGTGCAGGCAAGCAATCCCTGCCCCTTTTGCCACGGAGCGTCCTCAAGGCGGATATAGTGAGCAAAACCCGCGAATCGCCGAAAGAGCGCTGGAACTCTTCTTTAAAGTGCACGTATTTTATCGCGGGTGTCTCACTTTCCTAAGCTCCCTAAGCGTCTTGTAAAGCCTGGAATGGGGCCGCTCAGAGGCAAAAGAAGAGTTCCAGCAGACTTTCAATTGCATGGGGACAGGGCCAGAGTCTCCCTAGTCAGGTAGGGCCACAGCTGGTACATCAGCTGAAGCTGGTAATAGGCATTCCTTGTCTCAGAGGTCACTGCAACTGTCACCAGAAGTGGTGTGGTTCTTTTATTCTGTAAGAGTGTCCCAGTCAATGGAGGAGGACAGAAACCCTTAGAATAAAAGAACCATTTCAATTCTGGTGACACAACCTCCAGTGGCAGTGAGGACTCCTGAAATACCCCCAGACTACATGTCTGTTCTTTCTGAGGAACTGCAGCCCCATCTAAAACAGGCAAACTCCTCAACTCCTGAAATCAGGAACTTTTTGCCCACAATATCTCTAACTTGTCAAGATTAACCTGAGTTTATTGACTCTGATCCAACCTATCACTGAGTGTCATCAGCATCTTGGCGACATCTCACCCCAAAATGACCGATGACCGATTGCAGTGGCTCCTTATAAATGTCAAATAGCTTTGGTTCTTAGGATGGACGCTCATCAAAATAAATAAAACATTATTGTACACTTTGTCTGCCATTACATTATGAAGATTTATGTTCTGACAGGAACCATTTCTTAGCAAAGAGCTTGTTATCACTTCAGTACAATTCTTGATACGAAGGGTGAAATGAATTTGTATAGAGTTTTTGGTATATGCTGCTAATTGACCAAGAGCCCTTCTGCACTGAAAGTCCCATGGTTAGAATAATTGGGTCTGAAACAGCCATACCTGCTTCTTCTGACCATGAAAAGGTATAGTTTGGAACATTCCAGGCTTCCCAATAACAGTGGTCTACACCAAGCCTTTTCCTGGCCTCAGAGGGGCCTCATGGGGGCTGAGGCTGGGCTCTCAACACGCTGAGGAACCTTTGTTCCTAGCCTCAGAACCCCTGGGGGATTCATTTCAGAGTTGGCACACTGCCGAAATGCATCCTCCGCCATGCCTGAACACAGGAGGCAGATGGAACATACCTGGGAGTGGGGGAGGGCTGATAGATCTGCACTAATGTGTCGATCAGTGAGACCCTGAAACTTACCATCTGAGCCCTTATTCTAGAATTAAGACAGTTGCAGAAAGGGCCCAGGACAACATAAAATATTTTTGCCACTAATTCACGAACTGATGTATTTAGAGTAGTTAACGAGCATTTGAAATACTTTGCAGAAACATCTGCTTGGATGGCAATCATCCCAATAGCACCAGTCATTATAAATACTACTTACTTACTCACTGGTGCATATATAATTTGTGATTTATGGCCTAGAAAGGATGTTTTGAGTACTTGTGGGATTTTGAATGCCAAAATTTGCATCAACTACGCTTGAACAATTCTCAATTGAGTTTGAAAACAGAAATTTAAGAAGTATGCACAGTAAACCTTCTAATATTGTCACTTCTAATATTAGGATACCATCAAATTGGTTTGTTGTGTGCTTTTGGATCTGATTCAAGAAGTGTATTAAATGAATCCCTGATTTTTTTTAAAAAAATCATTCTTCTGATTTAAGGGTTGAATTTCCCACCCCCAATTACGTCGGGTCAGGGCATGATGGTCTCCAATTGCTGACTGCATAGGGAGGGGTTTCTGCTGAGGGAAGGGATAGGGGAGGGTCTTTCTCCCCTGCCAGACAATGAAGAATGGAGAGTGAATCCGCATTATAAGTTAACAATGGAAACTCAAAAAATCCAAGTTCACTGCTGATTTAAAAAAAAACCCACCCTGGTTTAAATCTGGATTAAATTTCCCAGTTGGAATGCAGCCAAGGTTTACTGGGACTTTTCCCATCTAAGTATATATAGGTGTGTTGCTACATATTATATACCTAAGTATTTTACTTTTTTAAACATGCCATTCTTGAACATCACAATGAGCCTTTTTGTTTAGCTGCTCAGCGGCAGAGCATCTGCCAGGAAAGGAGACGGTTATGAGTTTCATCCTTGGTGTCCCCCCAGAAAGTAATGGCAAACCACTTCTGCAATTAGCAATAAAACTGCATTGATGAGTACGGACATGCATGAATGCAATTTTTGGCATTTGATTTGAATATCCAAAAACTCAATTCACTTTGAATATTTAAAATTTAAATTTACCTAAATCTGATTCAAATTGAAAATTCAAACGGAATAGATTCAAATCTACTTAATTTGAATTTGCACTTACGAATGTTGACAACATTCATATGTGCCCGTACACATTGTTACACATCCTGTATGCATCTGTACACAGCTGTATGCATCACGTATTTATCCCATATGCAATCTGTTTTATCCTGTACAAATCCGTACAAATGTGAAAGTGTGTGGGAAAGATGCCTACATGCAAGTACGCATCCTATACGTACCCGTACACTTACAAATGTCTAAATAATTTGGACGGATAGATTCAAAATTCCAAAATTCATCTGAATGTTTAAATTCGAATTTGATTGAATTTCAGATGTTTCAAATCTTCATGCACATCCCTATAGATGAGTTCATGGAGACATTAGTAGTTGGCCTAGACCTGATAGATCAGAAAGTAGTTGAAAATCTGAAAATCTATCTGAATCTATTGGAAGGCAAGTAATCTTCTTTTCCCCTCTTGCAGTAGAATAGGTTTAGAAAGGACCTGTGTTCTGTGAGCTCTGCAGGGTTTTTTTTTTACATTACTCTATAGGCAAAAGATCAGAGGGCTAAGAAAAACTTCCACGTTTTACTCTCACGTCTATGAAACTGTAAAGTTGGTCGCACTCCAGCAAAGAAAATAAACCAAAATGATGGAGTGCCTAATAAAATAAAGCAGTGTGATGGGTTTCTGGTCATTTAAAGTATTTTTTTTTATATTGTTTTATGTGTAATTGTTGAACAGAATTTCTTCCAGCCAAGGAAGTGAAAATGTTAGCAATTAAATACAGTGGTACCTTGACATACGAGTTTAATTCGTTCCGTAACCTTGCTCTTATGTCAAATCGCTCGTATCTCAAAGCAATTTTCCCATTAATCCATTCCAGCTCCCAAAACACCACCTCAGTTGTTTTTGTTATGTACTGTACTGTATTTACATACTCGTATCTCAAATCTTGCTCTCATCTCAAAGCAAAATATCACTCGCTCGGCGGCTTGTATCTCAAAACACTTGTATGTCAGGGCACTTGTATGTCAAGGTACCACTGTATTCCCCCCTCCCATTTTGCAAATTCGTTTGTATCCAGATGTTATGCCTCTACTGGTAATTCCAACGCTCCAGCTAATGTGGACAGAGCATGCCAGCAATGGTCTTGGCTTCCCATGGACCAAACCATGGGGAAGAAGGACCCAAAGTATGAGCTAGATAAACCTTAAAATTGTTAAGTATTAGATTTGATAGGAATTTTAGATGAAAAATTAGACAGTATGAACTCTTTGGTTTCATATATGGTAACGGCAGCACAGAAATGGAAATATGTTGAAATCCACTCAGTGGAGGAATGGCTAGTTAAATTAACTGAATTAGCAGAGATGGACAAATTAACACATCTTATAAAGGATAGAACAACAGATAAGTATGTAAAAAACTGGAAACCCTTCATCAGTTATTTACAAGAAATTGGCAAAATCACAGACGGATTTGGCTGGGAACTAAGCATTCAGCTGAAAAAGAAAATTTTAAGGGAGCAAAAGACAAAGAGATACAAAAGGAAGATGCTGGAAAATGGAGGAAGTCATCAATAATAACAACTCAGGGATGTAATATTAATGTATGGAAAGATGAAGTTTTAAGATGTGAAAAAAAGCAATTATACATTAAGATTGTTAAGCATTAGTTTGATATCAGAAGGGAATTAAGTATTATCTTCCTTCACACATTATTGTCCACAGTCTAAACTGGTCTTGCCTACCTTGAGAACCCAACAATGAGTCAACTGATCTCCTTGGTCTTTCCTAGTCTTCTGTGACTGTCAGCTTTTTTCTTCATGAAATCATGGAATCTGAACTTCTGCGCCCTAGATAGACAATGCCAGGGTCATTAGACAAACATAGGAAGCTCCTGATCTCAGATACTCATCTGCAGGCCTCTTTTTAACAGGCAGTAGACATGGCATGAAGGGAGTAGGAAAGAGATAAGTTCAACAACTTGGCATCCTCTGTCCATTTAATTCTTTTAGGAGCTAGCAAGGGGAGTCGCAGGACGCTCCCCCACTTGACCATTTTAATCCAAATTGGACTATTTTAATCCGGATTCAGAACCAAGTTCATATTCTGGCTGTTCCCATTTGCTTGACAATAATGCAGGCTCAATACTGCAGTTCCCATTCAAACCACCCAGATCCCCAGCATGGAGTAACAGGATCTTTTAATCTCCGCCCCTTGTCCAAATCCCGTAAGCCTGCCATGCTCAGAATCAGCTGAGCGAAAGAACAGACAGGGCAAAGCAATTGCTCTCCCTTTCAAATCAGCAAGGGGTGGGAGGAAAATGGAGGATTGTGGTTCCTGCACAGGTTCAAAGAGAGAAGAGGGGATTCCCTTTCTTCTTCTTTGCTTTGAATGAGCTGCTCCAGGAAGAGCGGGGCTAAAAAAAGATTTCTTCTGCCGATTGTTGTACCAATGTAATGTATTGGCATTCACAGAAAGGGGAAATCTATGTTCAAAGATCCAACACTTTTTTTGATCTCAGGGACTCTAGCATTGCAGGGATAGGAAGACAGGGGGCAGACCTTCCCAGATGTGAAATCCCACCCCTCTAATGCTACGCTAACAGCGGCAGCAGGCATTGGCCAGAAGAATGGGGGGGGCACAAAAGGCAGATCTCCTCCCTGAATAGTCCAGTAGCGTTCCTACTGGGGGGAAAAAGGGGGGGCAACCACCAAAACGGGACCGAGAACAGTTTTTCTGAGGACTTTTTTTTCCTGCGGATTTTAGCAATAAAATCCTCATAAAGTCTGGGAATAAAAAATTAAATGGGATCAGATGATCCCGAAAATGGACGGGATTTGCATTTAATCTTGTCCAGGAATGCACCCACAGGTGGAAGCTCTTTCTCAGTACCATTATGGTTCACCCCCCCTCTGGGCTAAGCTCTCAAGAGATCTTCTTAGATCCTCTTTGGGATATTGAATCTATTTTCTGTTTTCTATAGAAACTCATTTCTCTTCTCCTTAGTTTCTATTCTTAACTACAAAATACAAGAACGTTTCAAAGTTAAGAATTAGCTTTGCTGCTACTAAAAATATTAAAGCATGTCATGCATTTATCTGAAGCAATAATCATATGCTATTTTTTAAACCATAATTTAATTATAACCAGCTGTTAAAAAACAACTGGAGAGGCTGTACTGTAATTTCAAATCACAGGGGGGGGGGGACCCCATAACAGCATGAACCTTGATGGATATGTAAATTGATTAGGATCTGGATGGCATTCATAAAAGGTGATTTAAGCTGTTGGAAGCCACAGGTTTTGATAATTTTGTGCATGAAAAGATGTTGTGATTTTAAGATTCACAACCTTAGTCTATACCAATACAAGAATGGTAACAATTATTTATGCTACCAATTGGGTAGTTACTGTGTTGTATGTACTACAGCAGTGATAACCTTCATATAAGAAGTGCTTTTTTTATTTCATTTATTAAAAGGCAGACTCTATATTAGGGATGTGCTAAACTCCAGATTTTAGACAGATTTTACCAAGTGCTTGGAGAGCCCCAGGTCCGTCAGGTGTCTTACCCAAGAACCCTGGGGTCACTTTGGCACCTGTATTGACTCATGAGTAGGCCAAGCCCACTGAAAACCTGTGGGGAACTCTTCTTAGTCAGAAGCATGGCCACCGCCATTATTGCGTGCACTGTTTGGGCTTGCAGACAACATTACTAGGCATGCTCAGAGAGCTTCAGTATGTCTGCACCTGCAAAAGGACATTGTGTGCCTGCAGGCTTTGGTGGCCGCAAGATCACTGCCGTGGATGGGCAGACTCAGGGGTTGTTTAGGAGGGGCTTGTTAACGCTTCGTGGAGCAGACTTCTGCTGTGTAGGCGTGTGCACAAAGGGAATTTTCGACATTCAGTTTGATTTGAAGCGAATATTCAAATATCCACATCCGTACGAATACAGATGATACTTTGGATAATATAAATTCTTTGATTTTATATATGGTGACAGCAGCTAGATTATTCAGGGCAAGAATGGCTAAGTAAGCTGATGGATTTGGCTGAAATGGACAAATTAACAACTTTACTAAAAGACAGAACAATAGATAAGTTTAGGAAAGACTGGGGGTCCTTTATTACCTATCTGCGAGAAACAGAAGTAATGACTGGTGGTTCTGGCTGAATTTAAGGGGTCAGCTGAAAAGTAACAAGGGGCTTGAAAGGGAAGCAAAGACATAAGCAACATCAAGAATAGAAGCAGGAAAAATGGAGGAAGCCATATAGAGTATTAAGGCAATGTAATAATGTGATATGAGAAAATGTAAGAAGACTTTTTATGTTGTTTTAAAAATAAAAACAAAAGTGAATGTCTGGACATTCATATTGATATGATTACATTTGTATCTATTCATTCGAATATTCAATATGTATCCAATGGTACAAATTTCATACGTATCCATTCTGATTCATACAGATATGCACAAGATGTATACGGATACATTCACATAAGAATGTCCAAATTATTCATACGAATAACTCAAAATATTCATATTTGTATCAATACTAAAATGCTAATGTCTGGACTTTCTATTCGTATATGAATGCTTGAATTCGTCCGAATAACTAATATTTCAAATATTTATGCTGTGGAACTGGCTGGCATCGGGACCCTTAGGACTGAAACATTAACACTTTCTAGTTAAGTAGCATTCTGTAGCTAATGGAGGGGACTCAAATGGTTGCTTGGTGCAATTGGGACCAACATCTTCTTGGCTACTAATGGCTTACTCCACGGAGTAAAAGGCCAACGCCATTAAAGCTTGACATGCTGTTTATTGTGCTACCTGCTTCCTTCAAGTATAGTTTCATCTAAACTCCTTAATGTGTCTGTGAATCACGGCTAACATGGTAATCAGAAAAATGCCCTGTGCTTTGGCTGTGTGTTCTTTTTCTCTGCAGAATACATGATCTCATATCTGGCTGCTCTTACTTTTTGTAAAATAACAGGAGTGTTGTTTAATAATAATATATTTTGTCAGGCATGAGCATGAAATAATTTGTGCTGCATAGAACATGGCTTTAAATCTGCTTTTCTGTCTCCACTTACTATGAAACTAATATTTGATGTATTAGATCCAGAACAGGAAGTTTTAATTGTGAACTACAGAACAGAGCCTTAGTTGCAATTGCCTTTCTCTGAAATCTTTTCTTTATTACGGAAGAGGTCAACAAATCCTTTCAAAGGCAGAAATTAGCCTTCACAGAAGCTATACCGAGTGTTCTCAAGGAATTTCTGTTTGCAGTGAGATGAAATCTCTTATGTTGAAACAGAGGATTAATATTAGGAATGGTATGAAAATTGACAGATTATATATGAAATCTGAGCTAGTGAGTATAGAATTGTTCTTCTCAGCTCGACTTGAACATCTCTGTGATTGTAACTATACAAAAATAATGTTTCAACTACTGGCTTTTAAAAGGAAATAGGGGTGTTTTTCCACTGCACTCCTTTAATCCGGATCTAGGAAGATCCGGATCTAAGGAATGGGAACTTCCCTTAGTCCGGATGTAGTAGATCAGGATTAAGGGAAGTATCCAGTGTGTTTCCACGGTTGGTCTAGCACCCAATAGCAATGGGGTCTACACGAAACCCAGATTATACGTCTTGAAGGACCCATATGATCCAGATTTCCCTAGTTGTGAGGGAAACAGATGTCTCCTGCTCTCGAATCCCAAGAAATGGCCTGAGAAGTATCCTGCTTGTCCCCATGGCCTGAAAGATGTACTGAGGCGTCCATTCTAGTAGCCATTCATACATCTGTCATCCATAAACCTACCTTCCATAAAGCCATCTAGGCTGGCAGCTGTCGCCACCTCTTCCGGCAGCAAATTCCATAAACTGATGACCCTCTGCGTGAAGAAATCCTTCCCCTTGTCGGATCAAACTCTCCTACCCATCAGCTCCATAGATGCTCCCTGGTTCTAGTGTTGTGTGATAGAGAAAAGAAATGTTC
>MTQE01001418.1:3059470-3075001 GCA_014337955.1 Aspidoscelis marmoratus
GGGTGCAGTCTTTGAAGCAACTTCGAAGTGATTTCGAAGTGACTTCAAAGCCAGCTTCGAAGTCACTTCGAAGCATGAGCTCAACTTTCAAAAGTTGAGCTCATGCTTCAAAGCGACTTTGAAGCTGATTTCGAAGTGACTTCGAAGCCAATGTTGGGGGGGGGTCCCAAAGGTGCATCCCCTCCCCCTAACCTCCTTTGGACCCCATTGTCTGTTTCCAGTGGAAACAGGCTCCATTTAATCTGGATTTCCTGGCAGAAGACCCCATTGTAGACCCCTTTAATGGGGTCTACAGAAAATCCGGATTAAAGGCCAAAATGTTCCCATTAGATCTGGATTTCCCCAATGGCAGTGGAAACAATCGGGTCCCAAATGGGTGCCGTAGTGGAAATGGGGTCATCCACCTCACACCCAAATGGGTCCTAAATGGGTGCAAAAATGGGTACTTTTGACAGTGGAAAAACACCCTTTGTGTGTCAATGTGTACGTGAGGCATCACTATGTTACCAGGAAGGCAGCAGCTTTGCACAGAATCAGCTGAGCAAAAGAACAGACAGGGCAAAACAATCACTCTCCCTTTCAAAATCAGCGAGGGGTGGGAAGAGAAGGGAGGATTTTGGTTCCTGCACATGTTCCAAGAGAGAAGAGGGGATTCCTTTTCTTCTTCTTTGTTTAGAATGAGCTGCTCAGGACAGAGTGGGGCTAAAAAAGATTTCCTCTCCCAATTGCTGTAACAATGTAATGTATCTCTTGTGGTTACAGAGGTATTCACAAAAAGGGAAAATCTACGTTCAAAGGTCAAACACATTTTTTGATCTCCTTAACGGAAAAGATGGGGGGGGGCAGACCTTCCCAGATGTGGAATCCCACCCATCTAATGCTGTGCCAACAGCAGTGGCAGGCATTGGCCAGAAGGATATGGGGAGACAGCCCGAAAGGCAGATCTCTTCCCTGAATAGTTTGGTAGTGTTCCCATTGGGGAAAAAAAGTGGGCTAGCCACCAAAATGGGACTGAGAACAGTTTTTCAGAGGACTTCTTTTCTGTGGATTTTAGCAATATAGTCCTCGTAAAGTCCGGGGGAAAAAACAAATGGGATCAGACGATCCCAAAAACGGGCTGGATTCACATATAATCTTGTATGGGAAGGCAGCCTGAGAGTAGAATTTCCATCTCTGCTCTTGCCTACTGAGTTCCTTCTATCTCAAGGGCTTCCAGGGCTGCGTTTCTAAATGAGAGATGTGGACAAGCAAATTCAGCTAAAGAAACAAAGCTGCCAGCAGTCCTCCTAGCATGGCTTGGGCTTGAACTGTGTGTCCACTCAGGCTGAAGGTCGCCAGCAGTGATGCAGATGCAAACAGTGGTTTTCCTGTGTTACGTGTGTGGACATAGCTGTAATATTGACAGCAGATGTGGGTCTGAGATGTGGCCCCAATCATGCACAAATGGCCTTGATGGCTTCTAAGCCCCAGTTTGGTCTGAGTGGTGGTGTGCCTTGTTACTGGAAGGCTCTCCTGGCAAGGAAATGATGGGCAATAATTTTCTGAAGCCTTAATTGGGACAAAGCCCTGGAGCATGCGCGCCCAAGAGGAAAACTGAACATTGCATGAGGCAAGGTCCTTTCATCGTACTTTAACCTTCCAGGAAACAGCTTTGGTAGATTTCTGCAGTGTTTTAAAGCCTTCCAAAGGCCTTTGAGGCACTGTTCACCTTTCGCGTTCCTACCAACTTCAGTTTGACCAGAGGCAGAAGGATGGCAAATGGTCCCGAGTCATGCACAGCTGCTCCCTACTCCAGTGACGGTCAGGAATCCCTAAAATGAGATAAACTGCTGTGATGGCACCGTTATGGCTAAACTGGCATGATGGGAACCGGTCAACAGTCATCTTGCCCCTTTCCAAGAAGAGACCCAGAATTTTGGGGCATGCACACCCAGACTGACTTCTGGTGAGCCCAAAGGAGACATTTATATCTATGGGCACAGTTCTGCTTGCATACACATCTGGCCATTGCGAGGAGCAAAGCAGAGCACCAGACCTGTGTATGAGGTTCTCTGGCCCTCCTGCCACCTTTTGCAGCTGCTACCAGCCCCGAAGTAGGCTACACGTGGCTGTAAACCTTTGCTGCCGTATGACACATGCCTTGCATGCACGAAGCAGATTGTCATGGCATAGTTCATAAAGACTTAAACCAGGTGCAAATGAACTATTTGCACCTCCACGTCTAGAAATGGCTGGCCATTTCAGGTTCTGAGCTGCTGTCTTCCCTCCCGCGTCAACAGATACCATCTTACTTCCCTTGCGAATGCAGCCTTCCACATCATGTCCATGGCTTCCCTCTTGCACCCCTTTCTCTGGCCTCTCTCCATTGCTCCTTGATATTACCCAGTTTGGTCTTGTGGTTAAGGAGCTGGACTCTTATCTGGGAATACCGGATTCGATCCCACACTCCACCACAAAGCCAGCTGGGTGACCTTGGGCTAGTCACAGCTCTCTTCTGAGCTCTAACAGCCCCACTTATCTCACAGGGTGTTCTCTTCTGGAGAGAAGAAGGTTTGTCAGCCACTTTGTGTCCCTGAAATGGGTGAGAAAAGCGGGGTAGAAAAGCCCACTCTTCTTCCTCCATGAAGCCAGATGGGTGACCTTGGGCTAGTCACAGCTCTCTTCTGAGTTGTCACTGCCCCACCTGCCACAAAGGATGTTCTGTTGTGGGGAGAAGAAGGTTTGTCAGCCACTTTGCATCCCTTTAAATGGGTGAGGAAAGCAGGGTAGAAAAGCCCACTCTTCCTACTCATGAAGCCATCTGGGTGACCTTGGGCTAGTGACAGCTCTCTTCTGAGTTCTCCCATCCACCTCACAGGGTGTTCTGTTGTGGGGAGAAGAATAGAAAAAGCTTTGTCAGCTGCTTTGAGTCCCCTTGAATGGATGAGAAAAGCAGGTAGAAAAGCCCACTCTTCTTTTTCTTCTTCTTTTCTCCTTCTTCCTCTTCTTCATTTACCTACCACCCTGCATTGGTTCACTGCTACCAGCTGTGCTGTTGTTCCCATGGCCGGCCAGTAAGCCTCATTTTTGTGGAGGGTATGGAGGGAAGGAGAGAAGAGGAGCCATCCAATTGACTAAGCCAGTGGCTTTGAATCACTCGGTTTGGTTCAATGTCTGACGGAAACCCGAAATTCCAGTGGGATTCAAGTTTGAATCCTCTCAGACCCCCTTATATTTGGCCAAATCAAGTTCACGTGAACATAATTCAGGTCAACACTAGTGCCTTGTTTTCATTCTTGACGCTGAGATCTATGGCCAAGAAATATTTGCAATATTTTGGAAAAATTACCTTCCGTCCATTCTACCGTTTAAAAAGCAGCATTTGATTTTTTTTTCAGAAGTAACAATATTAACAGAGATGGACAGACATCAGTAAATCGTAACAGCTGAAGCAGTAAACTAAAAGAGTCCCTTTGAGAATGAAAAAGAAAATCATGCAGGCAGGTTTAACTCCAGGCTCCTTCCTCTTTGAAGAAATTAAGTGCTGTCCTTTTAATAGCAGTCAAAAGTAGAGATACGCATGAACGTTTGCTTGACATTCTATCTGAATCGAATACCTGAAAATTCAATTTGAATCTTTTTGAGTTCAAATTTAACAAGATTTGATTCGAATTTACCAAATTCGAATCTATTCGTTTGAATTTGTGATCCGAATCTGCCCCTACGAATGTCGACAACATTCATATTTGCACGTACGCATCTTCCCCACATCTGTACGCATCCATGTGCGTCCTGTAGTTATCCCGTATGCAACCTGTCTTCGTCCCATACGGATCCGTACAAATGTGTACTGGTGCAAGAAAGATGTGGATCTTCAAGTGTGCATCATGTACGAACCCGTACATGTATGAATGTCCAGATTATTCGAACAAATAGATCCAAAATTCAAAATTCGATCTGAGTGTTTACATTCGAATTTCGGGACATTTGATTTGAGTTTGAATGTCAAAATTCAGCACATTTGATCAGATTTCAACTGCCTAGGAATATTCATACATATCCATCAGTTTTGCCACTGCTTTTTCTATTTCAGCCAACGTTAGGGAATTCATCAGGCTTTTAAGAAATACAGGAAAGGTTTTCCTAACCATCAGAGAATTTCTGGACCACATATATCAAGAACAGAGGGAGTTATTAAAAGTCCCCTGAATATCTCGGGCCTTTCTGCACTTGGCCTTATAGCCCAGAATAGGGACCTGCTACCTGCATCCTAGTCAGACTATGGGAGGCCTCAGGTGAACCCTGCCATAGTCTGCATTAGCTTGTGACCAGCAGACTGGGATCCTGAGATATATTCCGGAATAAGACCAAATGCAGAAACAACCCCTGAAAATGAATGGAGAAAAGAAGCATCACCAACTCTAATATTTCAGCTCGTGAGCTTCACTATCGCATACTATATTATACAGTTTTAATTCTTTTGACCTCTGTCCGCACCGCACGTTTTCTTTTTATAATTTCTCACTGTGCACTCTTGTCAGACTAAGCATCATCCAGGAATTTTAAGCTCAGCCACATACTTTTGCGGGAACTGAATCCAAACCTAAGATTAAATCTGAATTGCATCCATTTTCTCCATTGCATTGTAAGGTGAAGGGTTTTGCTATGTTTGGTTTTAAGTTAAACACTGGAATGGAAGCCTTTGCTGCCTTTGTTTGGTGAGGAAGGCTGTGATCAGACACAGCCAAAAAAAGCACCTCTGAGGTGCTCAGAGATGGCTTTGAGGTGGGATTTTTCACACACACGTCTGTTTCTCACCCCTTCCTAGAAAATGTGGATTAGAGAAGACTAGAGTACATGAGGGCTATACACTGTCTCTCTGAGATACCTCTAAAGTGCCTCTTGTGTTATGTCTGAACACAAACTCAGTCTGCATATTTATATTATGTAATGCAGGGAGATTTTTTTTTTGGGGGGTGATTGCTCACTACCCTTTTTATCCTAAAATACTGGCCAGAGGCCTGAGCCTGCAATTTAAGTGAGAAGCATAGAGTCCAGATCACGTGAAGTTATTATCCCCCTCTACTCTACCTTGGTCAGACCTCATCTGGAGTACTGTGTCCAGTTCTGGTCACCCCAGTTTAAAAGAGACACTGACAAGCTGGAGCAGGTTCAAAGGAGAGCTACCAAGATGGTGAACGGTTTGCAAACCATGTCCTATGAGGAACGGCTTAAGGAACTAGGAATGTTTAGTCTACCAAAAAGAAGACTGAGAGGAGACATGATAGCTGTCTACAAATACCTCAAGGGTTGTCACAAGGCAGAGGGATCAGCCCTGTTCTCACTCTCTCAAGGAAGGACTAGAAACAATGGGGTGAAACTGCAGGGGAAAAGATTTAGTTTAGATGTTAGGAAAAAATTTCTAACAGTAAGAGTGATCAACCAGTGGAACAGGCTGCCACGGGAGGTGGTTGGTTCCCCTTCGATGGAGGTCTTCAAGCAGAGACTGGACGGCCATCTGTCTGAGATGGTTTAGGAGATCCTGCCTTGAGCAGGGGGTTGGACTCGATGACCCAGGAGGTCCCCTCCAACTCTACCATTCTATGATTCTATGATTCTATGATTCTAATCATTTGTGGCTTTCTTTGCATGGAGGAGTATGTCTAGGGATGTGCACAAATGTTTATTTGGCATTCGATTTGAAATGAATCGAATGTTCAAGAATCCATATTCGCACAAATAGAACGCATTCAAATGTGTTAACATTCTGTTTGATATGGATCTATTTGTACGTATTCATACAAACGTTCTATATGTATCTGCTACGAACAGATACATGTCTGATACGAATAGCTACGTATCTGCATATGAACAGATATGTATCCGATACGTTTCCCCCACCTTAACGAATGTCCAAACTATTCATACGGATGGCGGAAACATTCGCATTCATTTGAATGTTAGCATACAAATATTGTAACATTCAGTTTGAGTTCGAATGTCCGAATTCGGCTGAATTTTGAATGTTACAGATATTTGTAAACAACCCTAAGTATGTTAAAGAACAGAATAAGGGCTTGAAATGCTGTGGAGAATTGGCTTAAGGAACTCCACCTTTTCCCTTTCCCCTTCCACTGCTCTTGCAAACCAAACATGAAGCAGCAGTAGGTCAAGATAAGAAGTGCCTCCCTGGATTGAACCCATGGTCCATGTAGTCCAGCATTCTGCCCTCACAGCGCTCAACAGAGTGCACAGGGAAGCCCATTAGCAGGACATGAGCAAGCTGCTTGCTCTTCCTTTAATCTCCCAGCTTCTGGTCTTTGGACTCCTAGGCATACTTCTTCCTACTGCCATCTGGTCAGGTCATCAGTTGAGCTTCTGTGGAAAGCACCTTGGATGGACAAGAGGCCACCGGAGACAGCTTTTTCTGCTTTGTTGCTTCAGCAAGAAAGAAAACTGAAGATCAGACAC
This sequence comes from Aspidoscelis marmoratus, assembly GCA_014337955.1. Lineage (NCBI taxonomy): Eukaryota > Metazoa > Chordata > Lepidosauria > Squamata > Teiidae > Aspidoscelis > Aspidoscelis marmoratus. The sequence continues at coordinate 3,065,921 of MTQE01001418.1, forward strand.
AACAAATGCTCCCTTCAGCAGCACATATACTAAAATTGGAACGATACAGAGAAGATTAGCAGGGCCCCTGCGCAAGGGTGACACGCAAATTCGTGAAGAGTTCCATATTTTTTAAAAAAAAAACAAAACAAATGGAGCAGCTTGCAGTAGGGATGTGTATGGATAATCAAAAACTCGAATATCCTATTCAAATCCGACAAATGTCAACATTCAAACTCAAATCGGATTTTTGAAAATCTGTATTTGACATTCAAACTAGAATAAGGATTTTTGAAAATCCGGTACGGATTTTCAAATGATTCAGATGTGTAGATTCTTATCTGTTGTATATGAATCTGTCCGAAAATTATCCGTATCTTGCGCTTAAAATACAGGATTAAAACGGGATGCATACGGGATAATACAGGATGTATACGGATTTTTCCGGCATTTGCACAGATACGTATAACAACATTCGAATCTAGCATTCAGACGTACGGATTCGAATGTTACGGATTCGAATCGGATTTTAAGACATTCAAATCTTAAATATCTACTCGGATTCGTGCAACCCCATAACCAGAAGTACTTTTCTGGCCTTCAGAAGACCTATTTCACCCTCTAAAGAGCACCGGATGCCTCCCGCCCGCCTCCCACACGACCCCTTACATTCTGGGGTGGGCTCCGGTGGCGTCATGCACCTGTTCCAACGCTCTACGGAGGCCGAAATAGCCATTTTTTTTCTCTCTCACTGTGTGTGGATGAATCCTTTGTGACACCGTACCTGAGGCAGGTGTTCCCCTTCTTGGGTGTGTACATTTCATGCTGTGTTTAGTAATGTGTCTGTGCTGAGTTTTGTTTTCCTGCTTCTAACCTCTTGAGGTCATTTTGGTTTTTAATTCTGTTCTGTAATATTTACTGCCTCATCCATTCTTGTGGCATTTGCAAACATATGACAATTCCATCTACTTTTGTATTGAAATCAGTAACGATGAACGCCAACTCCAATTGCTCCTCTGTAATAGGGATGTGCATAAATATTCAAATACATTTGAAATTCAGTCAAATTGATTGAATTTCGACATTCAAATTTGAATCGAATGTCCCTATATTCGAATTAAATGTTTTGATCTGAATTTTGAAATTTGGATCTATTTGTTTGAATTATTCAGACATTTGCATGTGTACAGGGTCGTACACAATGTGTACTTGAAGATCCGCACCTTTCCTGCAAACGTACACATTTGTATGCATCCATACGGGATGAAAACGGGTTGCATACAGGATAGCTACGGGATGCATACGGATGTGTACATCACATCCGATGCTTGATACTTCCTAGTAGCAATGCTTTATGCTGCTGCTACTTCAGATTTACCTACTCTGGAACGATGAGCACTCGCTCCGCAGTATCAGGTAAATTCGAAGTTTCCCGCCAGTCCAGACAGGATGGTGAGAACAGCGAACGAGAGCTGAGCCTGCAGCTCACCTCCCATTGGCTGGCCCGTCCCACGTGGTGCATGCCTCTCTGCACATGCCAGGAACATCTTGTAGCTGCTGAGGATGAAGTGCAGGACCTGCGTTTCCGGTGGGGACAACAAGTCATCGCTTCGCAGCCAGTTAAGCTGCAGTTTTTCTACTAACTGTGGATTTTCCCCTGCTAGTCTGAAAGGGACCTTGATCTTTCAGATGTTGTTGGACTATTACTCCACGAGCCCCAATCGGTGTGACCAAAAGCAAAGAATGGTGGGAGATGTGGTTTGACAACAGCTGGAGCCCCAAGTTTGGGAATCTCCTTCCTAGAGCTTTACGGACCAGTGTAATGCTGCCAACGTTCCTGCAGACAATATCATTTCCCCAAAGTAGACCGGCAGGAAGCTTTTATGTGAGTCAAATGGTCTGATGAGTTTTGGCAGCCATCTTGCTATTTGTCTAATTTATGCTCTAGGCAGACAGCGCACGTTTGATTAGCTGATGGCTCTGGTTTATGGAGATCCTCTTGTATTCTATTTATTTCATTGACATGAATAGCTGAATATATGTACTCTACCCACTGGCAAACAAAATAGTATTGAGTAATATGAATATACTGTGACTCGTTGGAGAGGGGGTAGAATAAGAACAGGTTCATTATGCCTGGAAATTAATAGCCAAATAAAAGTGGATGGTGATCTTGCCTGTGACCGCCATGTTGTTCCATGAGAATCTCTGAGCCATAAGAGTCTTAATTGTAGGTATCTCTCTGTCCACAAGACTTCATCCTCTGATTTCCCCTTGTTTCCAAAAATCCATGTATTGGTGCAAGTTATTTTGCAAGAGAGAACAAGTTGCACTGCTTGAAAGAAGTTTCAGTCTGGCATTTGTTTTGAAGACTCTGGCTGGCATTTCACGTGCTGTGATTGCCTCTGCACAATTGTTAACTAACACCACATGTAAAGACATTGAAGAAGAAAAGTGGGAACCAAAGACAGAGAGCATGGGTTACTTTTGCTTAGCTTTTTATTGACCTCAAAGCTTTCTTGCTGTCTCCTATCACAATCTTTCCTCCTTTCTGGTGAGATCTTATTTTTTAAAAATCAGTACTTCACAATTGTCTTTGCTCAGCTATTAATGCTAAATGCCAGTGAATTGAGGCAGATGGGATACAGCAGAGTTACCTTATAGGGTCATTTGAAATCAAAAAGAAAGATTTCTGCTGCTCCTGGCCTCCCCCCAAGATGAGGTAAGTTGAGGTGGCCACAAATATTGAATCTAGATCATGAGAAGTAATTATTCCTCTTTACTCTACCTTGGTCAGACCTCACCTAGAATACTGTGTCCAGTTCTGCCCCCCCCCCAATTCAAAAAAGATGCTGACAAACTAGAGCAAGTCCAAAGGAAGGCTACCAAAATGGTCAGTGGTCTGGAAATCATGCCCTACGAGGAACGGTTGAAGGATCTAGGAATATTTAGCCCACAGAAGAGAAGACTGAGATGTGATCACACTGTTCAAGTATCTGAAGGACTGTCACAGTGCAGAGGGATTGTCCTTATTTTCACTAGAAAGAACAGGATGGAACTTCAAGGGAGTCAATACAGATTAGATATTAGGAAAAACTTCCTGAGAATGAGGGCGATCAGCCAATGGAATAGGTAACCACAGGAGATAGTGGGTTCTCCTTCCCTGGAGGTCTTCAAGCAGAGGCTGGACCTACACCTGTCTGGGATGGTTTAGGAAATCCTGCATTGAGCAGGGGGTTGGACTGGATGACCCTAGAGGTCCCTTCCAACTCTATGATTCTATGATTTCTTTAACCTAGCACTTTGGGTCTACCTGCCCGTCGAGTACTCAGTTTGATTGTGAGTTGGATTTTCAAATGCGTCTAGAGCACCTCATGGTCCTTAATGCCCAAAGGATTAATGACAGAATATGCATGGATAAATTTGTCAATGCTTTGCCATTGCTATTTCCGGTATCTCCTGCTTGAGGCAGTTTTCTTTATCTACCAAAAGATGTGCTTTGTGAAAAAACAGAGGTGATGCACACTTATTTAGCCTGGCCTTTGGCTGAGCAAACAGCTTCGCCTCTGCTCTTTCAGGAACTGTTATTGCTTTCAGTGTGTCTATTTTATACTTTGTTTCTCTTGCTGTAATTGCCATGAGGCCTGTGGGTATAGGGCGGGATAAAAATTCACATAAATTAATAAATAATCTTGCAGTTGTAGCACTGAGAGTAGTTTTTGCAATGTGGATGCGTAGTTTCCCTTGCTTGTGTGCACAATCTCATGCTGAGCTTCAAAGTACTGTATATGCCAAATGCAACATCCTCAACAGGAGACAAATGGATACCAGCGCCTAATCTTAAGCAACTCCCTTTTGAGTTTTGCTGGACATAACTGTAGGAGACATTAAGAATAAAAACAAGTTCTGGGGCAGGTCTAAATCTATGAACAGCCTATCTCAGTGCCCATTTGAGAGAAGAGTTTTGAAAATGGTTAGAAGAAGAAGAAGAAGAAGAAGAAGAAGAAGAAGAAGAAGAAGAAGAAGAAGAAGAAGAAGAAGAAGAAGAAGAAGAAGAAGAAGAGAGTTGGCTTTTCTACCCTGCTTTTCTCACCCATTTAAAGCTTCCTATTCTCCCCACAACAGATGCCCTATGAGGAAGGTAGGGCTGTGAGAGCTCAAGACTGCTGTGACTAGCCCAAGGTCACCCAACTGGCTTCATGGGGGAGGGCAGAATCAAACCCAGTATTCCCAGATAAGAGTCCAGTCTTTAACCACTAGACCAAGAAGAACCTTCTGTTCCTCTCCACACAACAGACACCCTGTGAAGTAGGTGGGGCTGTGAGAGCTCAGAAGAGAGCTGTGACTAGCCCAAGGTCACCCAGCTGGCTTCATGGGGGAGGGCAGAATTGAACCCAGTAATCCCAGATAGGAGTCCAGCTCCCTAACCACCAGACCAAACTGGCTCACAAAGTGCATTAGTAAAACTAGGCATATGAGAAACGAAAAGCCACTGGTGTTTGAGTTTAATCCAAATGCCATGTGTAACTTCAGCTGGATCAGATATGGGGACCGAGCCCCGTATCTGATGGAAGAGGTGGCAGAATTAAAAGACTCCATTGGGGAGGCCACAATTTGTATGAGCGGACGCCTTCTATCTCTAAATCCTCAAGGCTAACTCTTTACTATCCAAAGCAGATCATGAATGTAGCCACTGTGTTCCTTGTGGAAGGGTTTTGTGCGCGCCTAATGGGAATGTATGTCTCAAAAAGCAGCTCAGCGCGGGGCCCCTTCGCCACCCCTCCTCTCCCCCATTCAGTATCAGCAGACCAAAACAGATTTAGGCAGACTCATGCAAAACTAACCATGGCAAGATAAGGAACTCATTTGATATTAAACTCAGGCAAATTAATTCAGACTTAATGAAAGCAATTCAGTATGAAAGTAGATTCCCAGACACTATTTCTTACTTTCCATGACATAATGTATGTGCAATAAAATAATAGCTAACCACCTGGAGAAAACTTAGCGAGGGTGAACGGCCTGGCAACACAGTTCTGGGAATTGTGTGAACTATTTACGAAATCTGAAAGTCAAGTTCTTCTGTACACATGGCTCCAGTTAAGCCACGTTTTTCCACAATTTGCCATCAATCAGCTCTTTGTATCTAAAAATACAAGGACAGGACTTTTCAGAGTCGAACCATGTGCTTGTAGGTTTTTGTCCTTTGGCATTGTTTAGATTCAAACATAAAAGAAATAAAATAATGCAGATTAAGTGTTCCATTTAATGCTGCAGACTAATTCAGGCTGGCTTCTGAGGAAACTTACTTTTCTTTAACCAAAGACTCATTGGCACAGCATTTTAATGGCTGAGTCCCCACCCCTGCCCCCCCGCCCCCCAAACAGCTTCCATCTCCTCCTGATCAGGTACACACTTCAGATTGTGTGCCGTTGCACCTAACCAGTAATGCATGGCTGAGCTCCGAGTCTTTGGCACAAAACGCTCAGCTGTTCTCACATCAGATATGATCACTGTTTTCTGCACAGAGAACGGAGCTTGGAAAACTGTCTTCTTTTATCAGTTGTATCCTTTGAATTTTCATGTTCTGAGCCTGAAGTAAATATGCCGCTTTAGTTTGCTGCTTGACAAGGAACAGGCTTGTTGCAACGTTAGTCAAGGTAATACAGTGGTACCTCGACATACAAGTGCCCTGACATACAAGTGTTTTGAGATACAATCCGCTGAGCGAGTGATATTTTGCTTTGAGATGAGAGCAAGATTTGAGATAAGAGTATGTAAATACAGTACAGTACATAACAAAAACAACTGAGGTGGTGTTTTTGGAGCTGGAATGGATTAATGGGAAAATTGCTTTGAGATACGAGCGATTTGCCATAAGAGCAAGGTTACGGAACGAATTAAACTTGTATGTCAAGGTACCACTGTAAACTAGCCTGATATACAAGCAGAGCCCTGTTTGCATGAGGGCCTCTGGCAGACAATTGGGGCAGCCCCGGGACGGAGCATTCGCTCTGCAGGCTGGGTGATTCTATCCGGAACGTCCCGTCCTGTCCCAGGGCAGCCTAATGGTGGCTAGAGTGTGGAGTACGGCCAGGCCCAAGCTGTCTCTGGCCAGCCCAGAGTTGTCTGGCAAGGAGACCACTCACACTCTCCCTCCCAGACAGGTCTGGGCCCCGCCCTGCCGCCATTGGGCCCTGTGGGCCCACCAGCTGGCAGGCCCTTTCGGGGGCAGAGTGAGACCGGGCCAGGCCCATCCACTGGCTTAATTACACCAGCTGGAGTCCACAGGGACCCCCTGGTCACCCACCCTGATCCAGGGGTCTGCCCCACCCCGGCTCCCAGGTTCAAACTGGCAGCCCCTGTGGATGGCGCTTGCCAAGTCTGATCTGCGGTGTTTTGCACAGGTGTGCGCCACAGCCTGCGATAGGCTGTACAGTTGCCCAGCTGTAGTGCAAAAGGTTTGATGCTTGGGGGTCTGGTTCTGAGTGCAGTGGGGTGTGCTAGGGGGCGCCTCCCCCGGGGCATCGCTTGTGGTGGGCGGGACCCCTCTGACCAGTGCAGGGGAGTGCGGGGCATGGGCGGCCCGCCCAGCTGTCAGCAGGATATTCAGCCCTCTCCCCCTCTCCTTTGGACTGCTCCAGATACATCACAGGATGACATCTTCGCAGCAGCCAATAGGAGGCCAGAGGGCAGGAGCCCTGTGCAGCCGGGGGGCAGTGATGCAAATCAACTACCTTCCGAACGCAGCAGGTGAGCCTGGGGCTGCATTGGGCCGCGTTGGGGTGGCTGTAGTGCACGATTTGGTGCTGTATACCCGGAGCGCATCTAGAATGCGCTTGGACGGGACGGGGCTGTTCCGAACGGAACCCCCGGCCCAGCTGTGCGTATCCTCCATCGCAGGGCATCCTACCCATGTTTGGGAGGCCCCAGTGCAGAAAGGCCTCTTTAATCAGCTCCCTATGAAATCCAGATTTAAGGGCCTGAAGGACCCCTTAAATCCAGATTTCCCCTGCCTTGCAGATGGGGCCTTCCATGGAGTCCGAGTGAGGACAGGGCCTTCCCAATTGGTGCCCATCAGGTACTAATCGGGTTCCTAATGGGGTCTTAGAAGGGTTCTAAGCCGTTGTGGGAAAAGGCCCTTATCTTTAGTCCAGCCCAGACCTTGACCGTGGTCACATCTTCACTGTCAACCTTTTTCAGTCCACCTTCTGATTGCAACACTCACACCTCTTCCTATCTGTCCATTCTATTTGTGGACTTTCCACTCTGGAAATTCCAAACAAAGGGTGGAAAGCCCACAAATAAAACAGGCTTGAGTTCACACTTCGGTTTTAATCCAGCTTCAGGTCACTTTCAAGAGTGGAAGGACACACCAGCAAAGTGAGCAGTCATTTTCTTTCCACATTATCTAACCCAAAGGTAGATTTTCTGAGTTAGATAATGCTGAGAAAGATAATGCTAATGTGTTCTCTCACTCTGAAAGTGGACTGAATCTGGATTAAAACTTAGGTGTGAACGTAGCGGAAAAGGAGTGTTGTAATCAGAAGATGGACTGAAGAAGGGTTAAAGTGAAGGTATGACCACAGCTCCTTAGTTCAGGTATAGGGTACGGTGGAAATATACCGTAAATAAGTTTAATAATTTCTGATTATGAGTAGTTGATAGGACTGAAATCACATGAATGAAAAAAAAAAGAACTAGATGACATGAGAAATTTCCTATAGGAAACTGTTGCTTATGATATGGAGAATAGAAATGGAAATCGTATCTTCCGCGGCTGATTTATTTTATGCATCATTCATTTTTTATTCATGGAGTTGCTATTTAGTATTAAGAGTTGATTTAATGTCACTGGTATGCCAGGTATAATTCAAAAAGTCTCAGATGTATCCGGTGAGATTTGCAGACTGTAATTCTATCTGAAACAAAGTATTTACTTATTGTAAAGTAGAACCCAGAAGACAAAGTCGGTCCTTTCAGGTTGTCCCATTAATTTTTATTGTTGCTTTTCTAGACCTGTATGTCTACATATTATTGGACCTATTTAATGCACAGATACATAAAGCATCATGAACTGTTACTTGTTTTATGAAAATCACCTCTTCTGCTAATTGAATATATTCCAAAAAGCATAAGGCCGTGAATGCTATGCTCTTATCTATTTTATTTCCACAACAACCCTGTGAAGTACGTATATGTACCATGTACAGATTACGTACGGATCTGTACGAACATTATACGTATCTGTACACATTTGCGCTTATAATACGGAATGAAAACGGGACGCATATGGGATAAAACGGGATGCATACGAAATGCGTACAAATACGTATAACACATATGAATGTTGCCAACATTCATATCTTCAGATTCGTATCTAACATTCGAACGAGTAGAGGGAGGAAAATCCAGGAAAAAATCGGTTTGGCATTTAAAGATATAACCAAATGGGTTGGAATTCAGGCTGAAGGAGGATTAAAGTAAAGGTGTGACCGCAGCCTTTCTGTGTCCTGTTGCTGAAGATCTCCCTCTCCATGCCACCTCCCTCTTGCCCTGACCTTCTTCTATCCCATCGCCGCTGTGACACCCCAATCTCCCTCCTCCTGCCCCACCTGCCACCTCACCCCTCCTTACCCTCCCAGAATGCCTTCCCCTCAAGCAGAGCATGTCCTCCAACCTCTTGCCAGCTGGAGATCACCAGTGATAGCTGTGGGAAGGTGTAACCCAGCCGTTCCAGGCCGAAAACGGCTTGGATTCGGGCGTCTTCCTGATGTGGATTAAAATGGTAAGGTGTAACTGCAGCCTTGGTCTGCATCCATCACATCCACCACAGTCTTCATGGGCATGTGTGCTGCAACCCATCCAGCTCACAGATCATCCAGATGTGTAAGATACCCATGAACATCTTCAATGCTATATGTGTGTGTGTATTTATCCATCCATCCATCCATCCATCCATCCCACCCTATACCCAGAGGTCTCTGGACGGTGGTCTCCGGGCGGGTAACAACATCTAAAATCATCATTTAAAACAATAGCAGCATCTGCAAGTGGAGAGAAAAGTGTGTCCCCATTTAGCCAAAGGCCAGGGCAAAGAGG
>MTQE01001418.1:3075128-3086119 GCA_014337955.1 Aspidoscelis marmoratus
GTCCCCATTTAGCCAAAGGCCAGGGCAAAGAGGTGCGTCTTCACTGCCTTTTGGAATGTGCACAATGAAGCTGAGAGATGCACCTCAAAGAGGAGACTATCCCATCGCCTAGGGGCCATCACTGAGAAGGCCCCCTCCTGAATGCCCACCCCTTTTGCTGCTGAGGGTGGTGGGACAACCAGGAGGGCTTCCCCTCCAGATCTTAAGGAACAGGCAGGTTGATATGGGAGTAGATGTTCTTCAGATATTTGGGTCCCAAGTCATTTAGGACCTTGTAAGTTGAGGTTAACGCCTTGAATTGGGCTCAGTAGTTGAATTGGCAGCCAGTGCAACTCTTTTAAGAACGGTGACCGGGACAGCCTGCTGTCCTGGTCAGCAATCTAGCTGCTCCATTCTGCACTAGTTGCAGCTTCCAAACCATCTTCAAGGGCAGCCCCATGGAGGGTGCATTACAGTAGTCTAATCTGAAGGTTACCAGAGCATGGATAAAGAAAAGGCTTCAACTGGCATACCAGCCGTAGTTGGGAATAGGCACTCTTGGCCACAGCTTCCACCTGAGCTTCAAGTGTCAGCGCAGAGTCCAAGATCACCCCCAAATTTTGCAACTGTCCCTTCCAGGGCATTACAACCCTATCAAGGAGAGGGTGTCTCCCAACTACACAGACATGTAACCCTGTGACACAGAGCACCTCTGTCTTGTCTGGATTCAGCTTCAATTTATTGGATAGAAGCTTAATGAAGACAAGATCAGGTTGATGGGGTGTTCTCTTCTTTTAGGTAAGGCAATATCATTTTGTTTCATTGAATCTGAACATTAGTCAGTGCCATGGGCAGAATGTGGTAGTGATCTTTCAGGCATTCCTCCTTTCTGATGTCCCATCCTCAACCAGACACCGGCAGGATGGAGGTGTGGAGAAGCAAAGTCATGCCGCAGCTTCTAATCACACGGAAAAGTCCAAGAGGCGTGGACTTTGGCAAGATCTTCATTTCTCATTTTGAGCAAATGTAGTCTCACAGTGGAGGTCCCACAGCAATGCTGTAAGTCTAGGAGAGCAAAAGTGGTCCAGAACATAGGGACAGGAGGAAAAGGTGGAGGTGATCAGGGGACCTCTGTAGGCCTCTATAGGCCTAAGAACACAGATGCAGTGGTTGGTTGTTCCCAGTCTCGGGTGCTTCTTGCACTCACATGATCATTGCAAAGGCAAACTGAACGTTAAGGGTGTTTTTTAACACATTGTTACTTATCTGTTTGGCTTCAGTTTTTGTGTTTATGTCTGTTACGCCGCTGATGCTTAACTGCCTTTGAGCAACTTTTCCTTTGAGGATCATGCCATCACAGGATTTTAAACTTTTGAACACAAAACAGAGGGAATGGGCAGAAAGAGCAGATAAACAAAAGCTAGACAAGGAAGCCAGTGTTTAAAAAATAGTTAATGATTTAACTAATGCTCTTCACCATAAATAACTCTCCAGTGCTTCAAGAGAACAATTATAATTCTGCACACACTCATTCACTCTCATGCACAGCAAACCTGACATTTAACCCATGTTCTGCTATACACTGCTGGGAGAACATGGCATAAACAGAACTGGAAAATGTTCACACTTGTATATAAAAACAGTCACATCAAACAGATACTGCTTTTATTGTCTGTTCCTTGCAATACTTTTTAGCCATTAAATGAAAATGGGAAAAGTACTGAACACGGCCTATAGTATCTGTCTCATTTTGAAGAACTTAAGTCTTTGTATTTTGAGAAAGAAAGAAAGAAATTGCACAGTCTTTCCCTGCTCTTGAACTGGAGCAGAAGGCAGATTCAGGAATGGAAGATGTCTAAGGCTGCATCCCCACGCACTATATAGGCCGAATCAAATCCGAATTCGGTAAGGAGCATCCCCATGCAAAGCGCCCAAGACGGGCTACAGGCTGAGCTAATCGCCCAAATCTGTGCTAAATGTAGTCCTCTAGAAAACTGTTCTCTGCATCATTTTGGAGGCTGAGTCTGCACATGGGAATGCTCCCGGGCTATTTGGGGAGGAGACTGACGCTTGCATCATTAACGCGTGGGTTTCATGTCCTGTGCTTGCTGTTCCTGTCCTGTGCGTTGGGGATCGCGACTGTTTGGGCATTTTTGGCAATAAATGGTGACTGAACAGAATTGAGTCTCTTTCTGTGACCATAATCCTACCCCGCTTCTCCGATTGCCAAGCCATCTGTACACATGTGTGCTTTTGTATCTGTACGCATATGCGCTTATAATACGGAACAAAAATGGGATGCGTATGGGATAAAACGGGATGCATACGAAATGTGTATAGATGCGTAATATGTATAACACATATGAATACTGTCAACATTCTATTTTTCAAATTCGTATCTAACATTCAAACGAATAAATTCGAATGTATCAGATTCAAATAGTTTTTTGTTGCAATCAGATTTTGAACATTCAAATTGAATCAAATGTTTAGACATTTGATTTTACTCGAATTTGAATGCAAAAAAACCCCGCAAACATTCGTGAACATCCCTAAAAAACATAGTAAGGAGCTGCTTAGGGACCTGAAACAATTTTAAATTTCCATGGGCAGAAGAACTTCAACCCGGGGTGCTGAAGGGTCTTGCGGAAGTGATTTCAAAACTCATGATCATTGAGAATTGGTGTAGTGCCAGAAGACTGGAGAAGAGCGAATGTTTCCCAATTGTTCAGAGAAGGGAAGGAGGTGAATTTGAAAAATTACATACCAGTTAGTGTTAAATCCTGGGCAATGTTCTGGGAAAGGTTAATAGGCAGCATGTCTGTGAGCGCTTCTAAAAGAATGCTGCCATTGCTTGTCAAAAACAAGTCATTTCAGACTAATCTTATCTCTTCCTTCAATTGGGTGACTCGTTTGGTAGACCAGAGGAATGCTGTAGATGTACTGCTGGGTCATAGTACACCATTCTGCAAAGTTCCTCAAGGTATCCTTTTATATAAGGTAGCAAAATACAGGCTAGAAGCTACTGGGGTAGAGTAGAATATCAGCTGGTTAACGGGCTACATTTGTTAGTGGCTCAGATAAGTACGGTAATAAGTTCTTCAGGGCTGCCTTCAGCTCTTAGCTGCTTAGCTTGGGGCACTGCCTAAGCCCCTGGTGGTCAAAAGCAAGGGTTGCATTGGCTGCCAATTTACTACCGAGCCCAATTCAAGGTGTTGACTCTGACTTGGGCCCCAAATACCTAAAGGAATGCCTTCTCCCATATCGACCTGCCTGCACCTTAAGATCTAGAAGTGAGGTCCTCCTGGTTGTCCCACCGCCTTCAGTAGTGGGCATCCAGGAGAGGGCCTTTTCAGTGGTGGCCCCCAGACTATGGAATAGTCTACCCCTCAAGGTGTGTCACACCAGTTCCTTGTATATATTCAGGAAGGGGGTGAAGACGCACCTCTTTTCCCTGGCCTTTGGCTGACACTGTCATTTTAAACACAGAGTGTACTGTTTACATTTGTTGGATTTTTAAAGTGCTCTTAATATATATTCTGTTTTTAATCTGATGTTTTAATGATTGTTACCCGCCCAGAGATCTTCTGCTATGGGGCAGGACAGAAATATATATAATAAATAAATAAAATAAAAGGACCATAACAGGCCAAATCCAACATAATGGAATTCAGTGCACTAAGGTAGGAAATATCAAAAGCACAAATATAGGATGGGAAAGACTGCGAGCCAGTTTGTTCTTGTGGTTAAAGTGCCAGACTCTTACTAGAGGGTCCGGGTTCGAATCTGCCCTCCCCCACAAAGCCAGCTGGGTGATCTTGGGCTAGTCACAGCTCTATTCTGAGCTCTCACAGCCCCACTTACCTCACAGGGTGTCTGCTGTGGGAAGAACAGAAGGTTTGTCAGCTGCTTTGGGCCCCCTTAAATTGGTGAGAAAAGCGAGGTAGAAAAGCTAACTCTTCTTCTTCCTCCATGAAGCCAGCTGGGTGGCCTTGGGATAGTCACATCTCTCTTCTGAGCTCTCACAGCCTCACCTACCTCGCAGGGTGTTCTGTTGTGGGAAGAAGAGCAGAAGGCTTGTCAGCCGCTTAGAGTCTCCTTAAATGGGAGGCTCATCTCTCACATGCTAGCAATAATGCTTCATTATCTTCTGCTAATAGGGGCACTAACCTCCCAGGGTTCTTTCAGTTACCTTGGGCAGAGAGCTCCATAAGCACAGAAGATGGAAATCTAGCCAGTTTTGAGCACAGGAACAAGTGCTGCTGGTGAGCAATCAGTCAGGGTCCCAGAAAGCCAGGCGGGTGACTGGCCAATCAGTGCTTAACACTTGTTGTCAGAGAGGCATTGCCAAACTTTGAGGCAAAGGAAAAGCAACACATGGAAACAACAAGTAAGCTTATTTTACTGTTTGAACACTTCTTTTGTGCATCTACAGAAGATACATGTCTTTTAAAAGCGGCAATTGAAAAAAGTGCTGTTCTGGCTGCACTCATAGCCACTGCATATTCTTTTGGTGTCTGTTGAAAACTCATCTATTCAGGCAATGGGTGATTAATTTTGCCCTCTCTGCTACTGTGGGTTCTTATTTTTACAATTTATGGTTTTACTGTGGATATTATTTCCCCCTTATATTTAATCACTGCTTTTAGTTTTAAGTTGGTTGTATTTGTTTGTGCAACATGCAGGAAAGATGGTTTGAAGAGGTAAATTTTTTTTGTTTTCACTCCCCAGATTTGACTTGTTTTTACTTAATATTTCATTTGCCGTGGAACAAATGTATCCACTGATTTGGTAACCACGTTTTCAGTTAACCATGGTTACCGGATCGGCCCACTCCCATCCCCTGCAGGCACCATTAGGGAAAAGCACCCAGAACGGAAGGCCTATTTTGGCTCCGGAAGAAGAAGAAGAGTTGGCTTTTCTACTCCACTTTTCTCACCCATTTAAGGGGACTCAAAGCGACTGACAAAGCTTTCTGTTCTTCTCCCCACACCGGACACCCTGTGAGGTAGGTGGGGCTGTGAGAGCTCAGAAGAAAGCTGTGACTAGCCCAAGGTCACCCAGCTGGCTTCATGGGGGAGGGCGGAATCGAACCCGGTATTCCCAGATAAGAGTCCGGCTCCTTAACCACTAGACCAAACTGGCTCACCCACTAGACCAGAACCACGGTTTCAGGTAACCACAGTAGGAGCCGGAACGTATCCCCAGCAGATATGGGGGTCTGATTGTCTATTCATAGCTATGACTGAGAAATGTCTGACTTTTGAAAGGGTACAATGAGGTTGAATATTACTGTCTTCATTTCTCAAAGCAGCAGACTTATAAATATGTTGTTACACTTTCAAGGTACCCACGCGTCATCCTCGTACAGTTTTCTCTGGGAGATTTTCAAGATGCTACAGTTATTATATTTACTCTCTTAAGTACAGCGAAATTATCTTTGCCATTTTCTAGATCCGTCTGCAATAACTGCAGATAAGTGAACGTTGATGACAACACATGTAACGCAGTGTATAAATCAGCAGTTGGAGGCAGTCTTTACTTTGAACCATCAAATGGAGCGTGATGTTACAAGAACCCTGGGAGGTTAGTGCCCCTATTAGCAGAAGATAATGAAGCATTATTGGTAGCATGTGAGAGATGAATCTTGGCCGTGGTACAAACTATATGTTGCATTACAGTCTGTCTTCAAAAACAGTTCAGAGCCCCAGGGGGGATTTGATTTCTTAACTCAACAAGTTATCACACAGAGAAATATGCCACTTGTTCCATTTGAAGTAATTTGTGGCTCCAATTTGGGGGGGGGGGGAAGAAGATTAAGATTTGATTCCTTGTTGAATTCAGTGTCATTAACTAATGCCATATTTATCCCCACGGCTCATACAAATAAAAATATTGGCACCCCAAATTACCACTGATTTCTGTCTCTTTCAGTTGCCAGAAAGACAAGCGGTAGTCAAAATCTTATAGCCAACAGATTCAGTGGAATAGTTAACACTTGCCCGTTCAGATGCTGTTGGATGTTTATTTATTTATTTATTATTTGTATTTCCATACCCGAAGGTCTCAGGGTGGGTAACAACCTTTAAAAAAGCAAATTACAAGTCTGTGGTAGTGCATTTTTGCCCATTTCAGCTAAATCAAGAAGCAACTAGGACAAAGGTTGCATTCCAGGGCAAAGTGACTCTTGTCCATATCTCTTAAGAAGAATACATAAACGTACAGTAGGCAGGGATGATCTACGTAGTTGCCATGGGTTGTTCATGTGCATAGCATGCTCTATAGACAGGCTTCTATTGGCTCCTGAGCTTCCATCCATAACACCAAATACGGCTTTCCTGTTAGCACTATCCTTGTGTAAGCTTGATCTATCCAGTTCCACTGGAGCTGCCATATGTGGAAATCCTATGGTGCTTTCCCATTGTTGAATGTATTCTGTGTAACAGGCATAAAAGCCTGGAGGTGCCTTGAGTAATGAGTACAGAGTAAAGCTTTCCTATCTACTTTACAAGCATCCTGCCTCCGTGTCTTTATCATCCCAACACAAGTCAGTATATATTAAAAACCATAAAATACATTAAAATAACTTTAAAAAGATTCAATACATTTAAAAGACTATCCCAGTTATTAAAATAAAAGTACCTACAGTGGGGGGAAGGGTTGGCAACAATTCCCCTTGCTGACGGGGGCTGATAGCTGGGATCTAATAATGTTGATAGGATGGGGTGCCGCATCATCTGGTATATCCCAAGCAAGAGTGAACGTATTTGGAGTTGCTGTAAAGGAGATCTTTTT
Organism: Aspidoscelis marmoratus; assembly: GCA_014337955.1. Taxonomy (NCBI): domain Eukaryota; kingdom Metazoa; phylum Chordata; class Lepidosauria; order Squamata; family Teiidae; genus Aspidoscelis; species Aspidoscelis marmoratus. The sequence continues at coordinate 3,081,903 of MTQE01001418.1, forward strand.
GCACAATAGATTGTGAAGAGCAATGATGCTGGTAGCTTGGAGGGACTTCTGGGGAGGAGGGTAAGGAGGCTTAAAAGAAAGAAGTCCAGACATCAGAACAGGTGAAGGTATTGTTAGGTGAACTTCTGTGCACACATTCAGAGACCCTGGCAAGGGATGTGCACAAATATTTGTAGGCATTCGAAATCTGATTGAATGTGCTGAATTTTGACATTCAATCTCAAATCGAATGTCCTGAAATTCAACCGTAAACATTTGGATCGAATTTTGAATTTCGTATCTGTTCGTTTGAATTATCCAGACATTCGTATGTGTTGCATACAGGATGACTACAGCATGCATACGGATGGGTCCGGATGTGTACAGCTGTGGGGAAGATGCGTACGTGTACATATGATTGTTGTCGACATTCGTATTTGTGGATTCGAATAAAAAATTCGAATGAATAGATTAGAATTTGGTAAAAATGGAATTAAATCTTTTAAAATTCGAATTTAAAAGATTCTAATTGAATCGGATTTTCGGATATTTGATTCAATTCAAATAGAATGCCCCCCCCCCCAAAAAATGTGCACCTCTCTACCCTGGACTGTAAATACATGTTGACAGATAGCAGGCAATACACCGTTAAGGCTGCAGTTCTGTTCAAACTCATGTGGAAGCTGAGCTCACTGAGCTTTATTCATCATGCACACATTAACCAGCTCTGAAATGAAGCATCTGTAAAGGAGAAACGGAAAGCAGGGCCAAGAACAGAGCGATTGTGTTTTGGAGATGCTGCCCATATTGCTGGTGTGCACCAGATGGCCTTGCTGTGCCAAAAGCCATCAAAGGACACCCCATCTTGGGTTGGTCTCCCCAAAGCAAAGCTGAAGAGAGGTCAGGAGTGGCAAAGTAGATGGGGAAAGTGAGACATTTTTCCACCTAGACAGAGAATTTAAGGGATATTTGATTGACTAGCCCACTTTACCCAGTTTCATAGCCCATCAGATAATAGTACTCAGGCCAATTCCAGGGAAATGCAAAAAAGAAAGAAAGAAAGAAAGAAGAGGAATGATAATGAACTTAGACTTCACATACATGTTTGAACATTGGTCTGGAATTATGCAATCGCAGCACGTTCAGAAACACATTCCCAAGAAAAGCAAGGGGAGGTATACTTCATAGCCAGAGGGAAGACTGAAAATTACCTTTTCTTTTCTTTTCTCTCTCTTTCTATTTTAACTATAACTGTAATGTATAAAACTGTAATTTCAAAAATCAGAATGAGACTCCATTTCAGCCAGTGCAGATCCCCAAGTACAATTTGATGGGAACAAATGGTTTTTTTTTCATTAGCTTCACATGGAAGCAATGGGACAGAAATTTGCATTTGTGCAAAGGGGACCACTTTGCTTCAAATCCATGCTTCCTCTGAATCCGATCCGAATCTGATCTGAATCTGAATCTGAACCAGAGGAGATTGGGCAGCCACTCTGAATGCAATGAAGCTTTGGAGAAAGCACAAGAGCGTTCACTGCACACGCGATGGTCAGTCTTTGAATATACCCAATATTTTATTCAAATGAAAAGTTTCAAACATTCACAATTTCTACAAATTGTGAAGGTGTTGAACCTTTTTCACCCATCCCTCCCAAGTACTGAAGTGATGTGCGGCCTTCCAAGCATGCCTGCCAGCCAGCTAGCTCCGGGACTTTGCAGAAGACTTTCAACTACTCTTCCAAGGAATCTCAGTGTTGAGCACATTACAGCAATCCAGTTTGGAGGTTTCAACAGCATAGGTAACTGTGGGTAAGATACCTCTGTTCAGGAAGGGCTTAAATGTCTAATTAGGCTGACCTGGAAGTGGGCATTCCTGGTCACCGATGTTGCCTGAGAATCAACTGGCTCTGTTCCTATCCCAGGGGCAGATTTCAAAGAATAGCCACGGGGGATTTTAGGTTGTCCTCCCGGAGGATCATTTATGAGGTTCCCCAGGATTATTCTTGTTCCCCATGCTGTTCAATATCTAATGAAGCCACTAGGATCAGTCATAAGGGGGGCTGGAGTGAGGTGCTATCAGTATGCTGGTGACACCCAACTCTAAATCTCTGCACCATCTAAATCGGGTGAGACGGTCCTGGTCCTAAATCAATGCCTGGAGGCAGTGAGGTCTGGATGTGGTCCAACAGAGTGAAACTGAACTCTGGCAGGACAGAGGGGCATTCCCGTTAACAGAGTCCTGGCTGACAGGCTTTGCCTTTACTCCCGTTTCCAGGCAAGCAAGCGGCATGCCTGGAAATTGGAGTAAAGCAAGCCTCTCCCAGGGTTTGGTGCGGTTTGCATGGGGATGGCTGAATCTTCCCCCAACCCACCCCCAGTCTGCATTACCAGGAATGGCATGGGGACGGCCGAGATTTGAGCTGAATCTCGTACCCAATCAGCGACAAACGGCTTGCATGGGGACATGGACAGAGACCTTTGGGTATGGGCGGGTTAGAAATGTAAATAAATCAATAAAATAAATCAATAAGATGACTCAAGTCAAAACCGGTGGTTTGACAGGTGCTGTGGCCGTATCTTTTCATATTAAAGTATCGACCCAACAGTTTGTACAAGACACATTTGCCATCTGGTGCCTCCGGAAGGGACTAAGCTGGATGAGCGCAAAACCTTCCATTCTAGCAGCACTTCTCTGCATCTTGGTTTCATAAAGTTATGCTCAGAACCACACAGGTACCGTACAGTCCGAATAGAGCCAAATAAAATGGAACAGTTACTTACCATGATCTGGCTGTAATTCATTCGAGGGCTACACAGGTTTTCTGAAGCTCTTCCATTCCCCTGCTGGCTTACCTAGATCCCTTAAAATGGAGAGAAATGAAAAGGTGTGAGCAGTCAGAACTGAGAAGGTTTGAAGTGAAGAAGAAGAGTTGGCTTTTCTACCCCACTTTTCTTATCCATTCAAGGGGACTCAAAGCGACCCATAAAGCTTCCTGTTCTTCTCCCCACAACAGAACACATGTGACATAGGTGGGGCGTGAGAGCTCAGTAGAGAGCTGTGACTAGCTCAAGGTCACCCAGCTGGCTTCATGGAGGACTGGGGAGTCAAGCCTGGTATTCCCAGATAAGAGTCTGGCTCCTTAACCACTAGACCAAACTGCCTCACAGTAAGAGCTGCTCTTACTGTTACCTTCGGTATGAGCAAGGGGTGTCCATCTCCAGGCCCCAGGATGGTATAGGGCAGTGATGGCGAACCTTCTTAGCACAGTGTGTCAAAATTCGCAAGAAACCTAGCTTAACTCGGGTGCTGTGTCACATCTAGAAATATCCATCATTTTGTGATATTTGTAGCTCTGGTAGAAAAGTTATATTTTTGATATATGTATTTTATTAAAAGCAAAAACAAATAGTTCTTTACATTAGTGACTTTTGTTGCTGAATTTCGTTTGCTAAATCTTCAATTTAAAGTTGGCAATTCGTACGCTTCAAGAACAAGCAAGCACTACACGCCCAGGTGCCAGGGTGACCATGTGTGTCACCCAAAAGGGCTTGGCGTGTCACCTGTGACACGCGTGCCATAGGTTGGCCATCACTTGTATAGGGTGCTTTTAGAGTTTTTATGTCTTTATGGCTTTGAATTAACCCAGAGGGTATCTCATTAACCATGTCTGATCACACTCTGTATCTGCCAAATCATCAAAGGAAAGTCGTTCCAAAGCCTGGGGGGCAACGACAATAGAAAATTGCCCTCTCTCTATCCGCTGCCCCATAGATATCATCAAGGGACAACATCACCAGAAGCTGTATTGAAGGAGGCATTATTAGTTCTCCTTCCTAAGATAGTTGAATCCTGTCTGTGCAGTTTCCAAAACTAACAATGTGAACTCCTTCGCCCCCTCTCCAATTTAATAGTCAAATAATGAAGAGACTGAACTTTTATTAAAATCTCAGATATTCCACAGAGGAATAATTTAGTGGTTTTGCTTTAAACCCTTGTACATATCTCTGTGCATTTCATTATCTCAGATTTGCTGCCAAATTATTGTTTGATGAAATAATTATTTTTAATGCACAATCCCCTATCTGTGGAATTTCACCTATGTCAATAACTATGCTGTAAGAAGAAGTAGTCTTGGCTTTTCTACCGCACTTTTCTCACCTATTTAAGGGGACTAAACACAACCAACAAAGCTTTCTATTCTTCTTCCCACAACAGAATACCCTGTGAGGTGGGT
>MTQE01001418.1:3103828-3128908 GCA_014337955.1 Aspidoscelis marmoratus
TGCATACGGGATAAAACAGGATGCATACAAAATGCATACAGATACGTATAGCACATACAAATGTTGTGGACATTCATATCTTCAGATTCAAATCTAACATTCGAACGGATTTTGTTGCATTCCGATTCTAAACATTCGAATCGAATCAAATGCTTGGATATTCGATTTGACTCAAATTTGAATGAAAAAAAAACATTCGTGCAGATCAGTACTTTTGATGATTTTATTTGAACCTTTTTAAAGAAGAAGAAGAAGAGAGTTGGCTTTTCTACCCCGCTTTTCTCACCCGTTTAAGGGGACTCAAAGCGGCTGACAAACCTTCTGTTCTCCCCACAACAGCACATCCTGTGAGACAGGTGGGGCTGTGAGAGCTCAGAAGAGAGCTGTGACTAGCCCAAGGTCACCCAGCTGGCTTTGTGGGGGAGGGTGGAATCAAACCTGGTATTCCCAGATAAGAGTCTGGCTCCCTAACCACTAGACCAAACTGGCTGGGTGATATTTTATTTTATCATTTTAAAAGTATGATTATTATTATTAAACTTGATCTGGATTCCTTGCTGCATAGCTTCCTGGGACAGCCAATGAACTGATGCAATCTTGTAGGCATAAAGCCAATGTATTGTTGTTGATTCTGCAATGCAAGGGCATTGTTTGCTAGTTTCTGAAAGTAAAGGGGGTAGAAGAATAGTTAACTGCTGGTAAACAGCTGGAAAGTTGTTCCACATGACAATCCATCTCATTATTCATCTACAGGAGTGATATTCTAATTAGAGAATCTGCAGCCAGCCTAACGCTTGTGATAAGACAGGCATTTTAATAATACAAGTATTATTCCTAAAGAACTACATGACCTTTTCATTGCCTAAGACTGGAAAGAAAATGACAGCTGCCTGATATCCCAGCTAATCTGGGCGACGAGTGGTGACCTCACACCCGTTTTGGAACAAGCCTTATGTACCCAGCTGCTGTCAAGGTTAAGCGCCCAGAACCAAAGCCGGCAGGATCTGATTTGCAAAATATGGGATCGCCTTGTCTGGATGCATGCATCATTGTAAGAGGAAGGGAAAGGAGTATCACAGCTTGTTTACAATCTGACGACACACATTTTGCTTCCTGACCGTGTTTCCTCAAGTGCTTTCACCATTCCAGACATGATAAAAATTTCAGCGCATTTACTTCTCTGGAGGCTGAAAACAGCTTTCCTGGTTTGCTTCTCCTTTTATCCCAAACAAGATAAGCATTCCTGTAATGTCTAACTGATAATATGCTGCATTTCAAAGCTGATTAAAACAAAAATCAAGTTGTGCACCAATAGGGCCCAATGCGTTTAAAATATTGGTTTTATTTCCTACATACCACATCCAGATGATATTGTGTTCCTTTTCAAGGCTCTGGGAACTGATTTTTTAGAATTTATTTTTCTAAGTGCATGATATATCCCTGTTTCATTTTCTGTAAAAAAATTAATAAATATCAATTACAGTCAGACCCCCATATCCACTGATTTGGTAACCATGGTTTCAGTTAACCACAGTTACCGGATCAGCCACCACCACCACCACCCACAGGCGCCATAAGGGAAAAGCACCCATAACCGTAAGGCCTATTTTGGCCCCCAGAAGGCCTCCATGGAGTGTTAGAATAGGCATGTGATACCACAGAGCCCATCCCAAATGTAAGAGGGCACATGTGAGGTGGGCGGCAGGTGCCCAGTGGTGTTCCGGAAGCCAGAAAAGCACTTCCGGTTCTGGAGTTGCCCAGAACCGGAAGGCCTGTTCACTATTATCCATGGTTTCAGGTAACCACGGTAAGAGCCGGAAGACATCCCCAACAGATATTGGGGTCCAACTGTGTGTATGTTCAATGTTTCCCCACTCCCAGTTCCCAGTTTCTGCACTGGGACGTATTCTGGATTATATCCGACTGCATGGAGCAAAATTGCTCAACTTTGCATAGAACGGGTACCCCAATCTGAAATAGTTTGATGGAGGTACCTGGTCCGGTCTTGCTATTTTCGGTGAGTTTCAGTTATTCCCTTGACCATTCTCTTTGCTAATAAAAGCCCTCAATGGGAAATGGCAGCATGAGTTCAGGAAATGATCAATGCTCTGTTTCAGAAAGGTCCCAGCATCCCCTAGGAAGCTGTTTAAGCCCTCTCTTCAAGACGGCCGCCATGTGCTGTCCTACAGCTTTGGGGATAGGTTCACACTGAATGACCCCCTAAGACATATGGGTGAAAAGTGGGATATAATTTAAAATTATGAATAAATCAATTTACACATAAAGCAACAGTTTTAGGGATTGGTTCTTCATTCTCTTCATGCAATAACCAAACTAAAATCTTGTTTCCTTCTACATCTGTTTCTGGGAAGAGTGGTTAGGTTTAAGTGGGAGTAATAGAAAAGTTTGAATTGCTTAGGATGCATTCTGGACAGATTTCCTTCAGCCTACCTATGCTTGTGTGTGCTTTTAGAAGGAAGAGGAAAGGAAAATAAAGTTGTCTGGCTGGGTTTTGTTGCCACCAGCATCGACAAATGTAAAGTTTCCCATCACTCAAATATACTTGATCTGCATTCACAGAACTCTAGATGCCTCTAGATGGCAAAGCTAGATATGAAGGGGAAATTGATTTCACTGCTTGCTGCCATGTTTTGATGCCCCCCCCTCCCTCCTGCACACAGGGCAAGCTCCCAACAATGTCATTAGAACATAAGAGAAGTCCTGGGCCTTGTTCCGATTGGTCAAAAAAGCCTGAGGGTTTTTGACCAGCACCGAGGGCTCCTTGCAGCCATCCCAACTGCATTGGTGCAGTAGGGAAGTGATGGCGGTGTCACTCTTGACTGCAGGGGGGGGGCAGATGATGACAGACACACCGATCTCCTCCACTGCCTCCCGCCATTTGCCTTCCTTGCCTTGTTCCTCCGTTTGTCGTCATCTCTACTTCCATTTGCCTCCACCCCGTTCCTCCATCTTTCATTGTCATCCCACTGTTTGCCTTCCCCACTGTTCTCCAACAGAGGGAGGAATGGAGCAGGGGGGAAGGCAAACAGTGGGAGACGATGAAAGACGGAGGAACGGGGCAGGAGGAAACAGCAGGAGATGGCAACAGATGGTGGAATGGGCAGGGTGGGGAAGGCAAACGGCAGAAGACAATGACAGAATGGGGTGGGGGAGGCAAATGGTGGTGAGAGATGACAACAGACTGAGGAACAGGGAGGTGGAAGGCAAATGGCGCCATACCCCTTAATAAATATTTGATTTATTCCAGGATTCCACAGTGAGTCCTGTTATAATCTGAATAGGGATTCCCTGGATTTTTGGACATTTGGTCTGCAGAAATGGGGAATCCCTTCAAAAGTGTTGGGTCACCAGGGGCTCGAGCCAAATTCAGGCCAGACTAAAATGCCAGTTGAAATGCAGCCTGCTGGATCAGGCTACAGCCAGTCTAGTCCAGCATTCTGTACCACATCAATTGCTTTTGAGCATCCCCAAGCAGAAGACAAAGGCAGAACCTCCACTCATTCTCAATTCCCTGCAAGTGGTGTTTTAGGGGCACCTGTCCCTCCAACTTGGAGGCGGTATCTAGGCATCAATTTCTAGCAGCCATTGAGTAACCACTGAGACACCTTGCAATGAAGGACTTTGCCAGACAGCCAGTATGTCACAAATATGGCCATGACTTAGCATCAGTGCTGCCAAACCTTCGGCGTTTCTGTCATACCTGTCAGCTCCCTTAGGAAACAGCAACCCTTATTCATTTACCCATTTTCTTCTTAAGCTTTGTTTGGTATACTTTTCTCCTCTTCCTCCCTCCCTCATAATTTTCTCTTTGCATCCAGGCACTGTTTTCTTACTTAACTCTACTGAGATACCTTTGGTGGAGGGCTGTAACGCTGTGGGTTTCTTCTAGAAAGCAATCATTTCCTGTTGTTGGCTCTCCTTTTCAGGTATTTGGCCAGTTCTTTTTCAACAGGAATTGTTGTCCTCCTCTTACGAATGCATTGAACATGCATCCTCTGTACACACACAGTCAGACACCCATATCCACTGGGGATACATTCCGGCTCCTACTGTGGTTACCCGAAACCGTGGATAATCGTGAACAGGCCTTCTGGTTCCTGGGTCATGCAACCCCAGAACCGGAAGTGCTTTTCTGGCCTCCATAGAGCATTGGAATAGGTGTGTGGCGCCACCAGATGCCTCTCATCTGTCTCCCATGCGCCCCCTTACATTCTGGGACAGCCTCGGGTGGTGTCACACACCTATTCCAATGCTGTACAGAGGCCAAAATAGGCCTTCTGGAGGCTGAAATGGGCCTTCAAGTTCTGACTGCTTTTTCCCCAGGGGATGAGGTGGATGATCTGGGAATCGTGGTTAACTGAAACCATGGTTACCAAACCTGGATACGGGGGTCCGACTGTATACATAAGGCAAACCCAGAGCATATCTTGATCTTAATTTGACCTTGTGCCTACCCTGTTACACTGTACTTGGACAATTAAGCTTTTCTTCCCCTGTTGCTTCCTGGCTAAACAAGGCTTCATTTGTCTGTCTTTCAAATGTATGTCAAATTGAGCCTCACTGCTATGGGCCACATGTTAGTTACAGCTTTCATTTTCTGAACTTTTATCAACATACATTGCCGATAGCTCCCACTTTTGAAGGAAAAACAAAATGTCCAGGACTTCTGAGAACTCCAGAATTGTAACAGAGGTCATAGCGTAACGGTAAAATGCATCCTTTTTAAACAGACTATCCCAGTTTCTATGTATTATATCACAGTTAAAAATATATTGGATAGCTAGACAAAAAGAATGTCCTCCAGAGTAGCTAGAAATGCACATGTGTATTATTAATATACATTGGAAGGCATAACAAGATTATAAAAGTTATAGCCTGCTATTCTGCTGCCATTCTTAACCAAATAAAGAAATTCTACTTGAACAAAAATTGGACTCAGCCCATGAGCCCTGTACACTAATTCCTTTCTTAGACTCCCAGGTAATTCAGAATGGAGAATTCAGAGAATACAAGGTCTATACTAAACATGATAGTCATTTTACAGGACTAAGATAGATAATTATCCAGAGATATTTCATGCCAACTGAGATGAAATTAAAGTATAATTGAGTTGATTCTGATAAGGATCAGTTGGCAAATCAGATGGAGGTAAGGGTGCAATAAGAAATGGCTTTTTAAATTGTCCCTTAAAGAAAAAGCATCTCTTCTGCAGAAACACTCCCCCCCCCCACAAAAACAATCAAAGAATCAAACAAAAACACTCTGGCCTTGTCCCCATGCACTCTGTTTACTTCAGGTTTGAATCAGGTCATTCCCAATATGGATTCTAGTTTGAATTAGTCCGTCCCCATGCGATTGAGGAGAGCACGAGTTCAAGTTGAATGGAGCTGTCCCCATGCAAAATGTGCTAAACCCCTGCATCAGGAAACCATATCCTTTTCTCTCCACCCCCTCTACCATGATAGGAAGCCAGGTTGATGTCACCATACCCTGTCCTGCCCACTTCAGTAATGAGAGGGAAACACCTCCATGTTGCACCTCCACAAACACAACACACAGCAAAGATAAACAATGACAATAGGGGGCTTGACTGATAGGATGGAAAAGCAGCTCATTGCTTGAAGCCGCCACAGTTTAGTGGAGGTGCGCACCTTCGCATGACAGCGGGCACACTCCCACTCGCAACAGGCTCGAGGAATTCTGTGCAGCATCTTCTCATGTTGCATCTGGTGGCAGGGAAGCCACAGGTGAGTCGCCCAGTGCTCGTGTGCAAAATCAAGTCATAACCCAAGCATAGCTTGCCGATCAGGTGATCAGGGAAGAGGAGGTGTAATAATTGTAGTCAGAAAGACACTCATAGGACAAATGAGAGCCATTTGACCCCCTCATTATTTCTCTTTCATCATAATTTATTTAAAGAAATCTCCAAACAGTTGCGATCGCAGCGCACAGGACAGGAACAGCGAGCACAGGGGAAACCCCACCTGCTAATGATGCGAGCTCTAATCTCCGCCCTCAATAACCCAGGAGCGTCCCCATGCCTCCAAAATAATCTGGGCTTGCCTCCCAAACTGCAGCGAAAACAATTTGGAAGTTTGTTTGTTTGTTTTACTGCAGGTTTGGGCTATTTGTTTTGCATGTAGTCCGGATTAGAAGCTTTGCTTGGGGACGCTCCAAGTCGAATTCAGGTTTACTTCAGAGTATATAGTGCATGGGGACAAGCCCTCTCATTTTTCTGCTCTTTGTTCACCTCCAAATCCGGCAATGCCTCCTTTTACATTGAATATGCACCACTGATTGATCACTTGTTTGCCTGCCTTTCCATGCTCACAATTCGTCAATCACCTGTAGCAGCCATTTCATACACTGCAATTAGCTGCGTTTCCTGCCTTTGAGCTTATGTTGCTTCCTGCCTATTCCAACTAAAGGAAAGTGTCACTGTGGGTGTGATTATTTTATTTATTATTTTATTTATTATTTATATTTCTGTCCTGCCCTATACCCGAAGGTCTCAGAGCGGGTAACAACCTTTAAAAGCCAGCATGTCAAGAAACAATATATATTAAAACAATAAAAACCACAACAGCATTTAAAATCCAACATGTTAAAAGCAGAACCATGACAATTAAAACAATAATGTTTGCAGTGGGAGAAATATAACCAACATTAAGCCAAAGGCCAGGGCAAAGAGGTGCGTCTTCACCTCCTTCCTGAACGTAGACAGAGAAGGAGCCCAACGCACCTCAGGGGGAGACTAATCCATATAACGAAGAGATACCTATTCCTAGGGTTCAAGACAGGATAAGGCCACTTTAGGGAGAAAGTATCTGTACCTACAGCCTCACATTTGCCCAGAGGGTGCCTCATTAAGTGTGTCTGATTGCACCTTCAACAGAAATGGAACGACTTCATGTTGAACTCGCTACATGCAAATTAACTTTTGATGTTCTCAAGGTGATTCATCTATACATATAAGTTAATTTTTTTTTACAATTCTATGCTATTCTTGTCCATGGAAATATGTGATGAGGGTTTTTCCAAAAGCCTTGACACCCAAATATGCTTGTCTTCCCTATTCAGAGTAAATCTCTACTTCTGGGTTGTTGACAGTTGTACCACTATCAGCTTCCAGGTTCCTTTCCATATTCAAGCAGTTAGAACTCTCTTTGACAGCACAATGTAAGAAGTCTCTAAAGAATTCTTATATCCAGTTGCCCAAGCTGGTCCCAGCATGATACCACATATGCAGACACTAATTGTGTAACCACATCTAGGGTCAGGATGCCATTAGTCTTTGGGTGTAGAAGGCAATTGCAAGAGGAAAGTGTTCCTTTCTTTATCACACAGCTTAACTAACCCCTAGATTTTACTTTGCAAACTGAAATACTTATTCAATTGAACTCAGCTGTCGTTTTCTTCAAATCTTAATCCAAATAGTGATATTTGCATGATTAAAATAGCTTTATCCAAGCACCCATTCATATCCAGTCAGACCCCTGTGGTTACCTGAAAGTGTGGATAATCGTGAGCAGGCCTTCCAATTCTGGGGTCATGCAGCCCCAGAACCGGAAGGGTGTTTATGTCCTCCAGAAGGCCTATTTTGGCCTCCGGAGAGGGTTGGAAAAGGTCTGTGATGCCTCTGGATGCCGCCCACCCACCCGCTTGCCTCCCTTGTGCCCCCTTGCATTTTGGGACAGGCTCCGGGGGCATCATGCACCTATTCCAATGCTCTATGGAGGCCAAAATAGGCCTTCAGGTTCTGGGTGCTTTTCTCTTATGGCGCCTGCAGAGGTGGGGATGGGCTGATCTGGTAACTGTGGTTAACTGGAGCTGTGGTTACCAAATCAGTGGATACAGGGGCCCAGCTGTACAGTATTCCAGTGATGAGGGCATCATTTGCACCTCTAAGGGTGCATTCCCAAAGGCACTTAAATCTGGACTGGGTTCGAACTCGGCATCCAGGGTTCCCATTACATAGGCACAAAATCTGAATTCGGCAAGCCCTATCCCGATGCCACTTCTTATCCCCGGATTTTCTGAGCAGTGTCCTGCAGAAATCCAGAGGGGAAAAAACCCTGGTGAAAACAGGACTTTTCTGACAATCTCGTAGTCAAGCCCGCTTTTCTTCTCCTATATGGGAACACTCCTGGGCTATTTGAAGTGGAGCTGTAGCCTTCTGGCCAATGCCAGCCACATGTGTGAGGGATTTCATGGCTCACCATGCCCGTATTGCCCGAAGTGCTAACAGAAAATGCTATACAACAGGAGGAATACAGCAATAAGCAAAAAAGGTTTTAAAGGTTTTAAGTAGAATCATGATTGAAGCCATTCCCCTGCCCCCAATCTGCTTGCGCACGCATGCCTTTATGCAGACTCCTGAAGTGCGCGAGGAGAAAGAGAGGAAGAGAGCTACTAACAATTGGATACATTTGTTTCAAGGCAAGCCGGTCTCTCCCCTTGGTTGCTGGCGTGGGTTTTTAAAGAGGCAAATCCCAAGAGCTGCTAACCATACATTTGTTTCAAGGCAAGCCGTCCTTTCCCTTCTCCCCCACTGCTGCAAAAGCAAGAGAAAGCTGCTAACAATTGGATACATTGCTTTCCTATCTCCCCCAGTGTTTCCTCTGTTCAGCTGATTTTTACAGGCAGGCTGCCTTTTTTTTTTTTACTGGAGGCAGGTTTTGCACTGGGGGGAAGGGATTTTAAAATTCCTTCACTGGTCTACTTCAGCTCAGGGAGAGGGTGTAAGAAGGAGAGAAATAGGAGGTTTCAGAAACTGGGGTTTAATTTATTTTTTTTAAGTGCCAGCTTCTAACTCTCCGGGGCTTCAGCTAGAGTGAAGTCTGCTTTGAACGGAAGGAGGGCACTGGGTGGGGGTGGGGATTTAGAAGTCCTGGGAACGACTATATTTGGATTTTCTCTTTGTGAGTGGGAATGTCTATATTTGGATTAATCTGCAGGGACTCTATTTCGGATTAAAAAATAGTTTTTTGGGACAAAAAAATATAGTCCTAAGAGGACTAAATAAGCTAAGTGGGAACACACCCATTATCTCTATGTCAAAAAACAGTATTGGAGAACAAAAATAGAAAACATCTCCAGTCCCCCCCCAAAAAAAGGAATTCAGGCTGTGTGATTTAATTAAACTCCTTTGTAATACATGCTACCATATAATCTTTGCTTTAATGCTTAGTTTTACAGCCATGACCAACATGTGTAAAGTTTCTCCTATGCAGTGTAGCAACCTGTGAAAACTGGGAGGACGCCATAATTCTTCACTATGGAGGTGCAATGAAATTTTATTGAAAACAGTTGGTTTTACTTGTACACACACTCGACGTCCACAACAGGCCAAGCTATACAGAAGCAGTGTTCCCCACCAGCTTTAAAATGAACACATTGGCCCCAAGTGCAATACAAACAGTAGAGAAAAAGGCTTAAATTTCCCCCAGTCTATTGAAGCTTAGATGGTTTGGTCAAATGGAGTTGAATCACAACTGAAGCATTTGTTCTTCTCAAAGTCAATGAAGTACATCAGGTTTCCATTCAGCAATGTATCCTTCATAACTTTGTCAAAATCTAGTAAAAAGACTTTAATGTCCTTTAAATTTTACCTCCACCATTAAGTGAAACCAATTACTGTGAAATGAAGGGCGGGGGAAAATAAGCCCAGAAGTTGCTTCTTGAGGTTAGTTCTTTGGTTATCTGTGGAGCAAAGACAGTCGTGTTTGTAGGCTCATATTTTAGGCTGTTATTTTAACACACCCCAACTTTCTTCCATGGAATTCAAAGGGGCTGACAGATTGCCCCCATTTTCAACCCATGATCCATAACACAACCTTGGTAGGCCTTGAAGTTAGCATGAAGTTACAAGAAGAATCCGTGGGAATTTTAACTATAATAGTCCCTGGGTTGGTTTTCCCAAAATAGTGATATTATTTATCTTGTCTGGGCACTTAATCCATGTGATTCAAAATGCCCACAGCACAGGAGTTAGAATTGTTAGAAACAGAGAGTAAATTACTCTAATAGTAAAGTGATCAGACTTGGTAAAGTAGCCAAACTAGATCGTTTTGTTCCTCTCCCCGACACACAAACTCCTCATTTCTCCCATTGGATGAGATACTTCGAGTCACATCCTGGCCACTCTTACATATCAACTTCTTAATATGTTACCCCCACCTAGTCATACACTGCATGTTCATCTGTTCCCCCTTTATGCCTCGCCTGGGTGTGTCAGAACATATTCATGAACTTCATTAAGTGTTGAAGAAGAAGAAAAAGAAGAAGAGTTGGCTTTTCTACCCGGCTTTTCTCACCCATTTAAGGGGACTCAAAGTGGCTGACAAACCTGTTCTTCTCCCCACAGCAGAACACCCTGTGAGGTGGGTGGGGCTGTGAGAGCTCAGAAGAGAGCTGTGACTAGCCCAAGGTCACGCAGCTGGCTTCATGGGGGAGGGCAGTGAGTAATGCCGTCAGTATCTCCTTTTCTATGGTTACCAAAAAGGACATGAAACAGAACAGAAGCAGTATCCGTCCCACAATAAAGGCCATTATTTGTTTGTTTGTTTATCTGTTTTTCTGTTTATTTATCTGTTTATCTATCTATCATGTATGTATGTATGTATGTATGTATGTATGTATGTATGTATGTATGTATGTATGTATGTATGTATGTATGTATGTATGTATGTATTTATTTATTTATTTATTTATTTATTTATTTTAGAGTCTCCACATTCCACTTCTTATTTAAAAAATATTGGTTTAGAGGAAAGATTGGGTTGCCAGAACTTTTACACCACAGTTTAAATTGCCTCGGGGTTAGAACGGCTTGAGTTTTTATAGTTTTCTGACCAGGAAGCATGCAAAAATGCAAAATACATATCTGTCACTAGGTACTCAGAGGATAAACATCAACATAAATTCTGGCAAGTTGAAAGTTGTGTGGCACTCTGGAAACATTATTTAATCCTTCAAGTCTGAGTTTGAGAAGACTTTTAGGAACGAGGCGTAAGTGTATATTATGTATTATCACACTCCATTTGCTTTACATGCCAGGAAGATGTTTTAGTGTACGCGCATACGCACGCCTACACGCATGCCCACAATATGCATATATAATGCCAGCATCCATATCTCATTGCCTTGTTACCCATTCTTACCCTAAGAAAAATGGGTGGCTAAAGGAAGAGATCCCAGGGGCATCTTAAAATGACTGTAAACGTGATTTATGCCTGTTTCGAAGGCCTCTCATGGATAACCAAGTAAGGCAAAACAGCCTTTGTGCAGAGGACTCCCTGCTCCTAGTGTCTCGGTTCGAAAGCTGAGCGATTTTTACAGTCCTGTAGAGTCTATCCGTTCCTCCATTTCACCTGCCGCTCTGCACTGCCTGCCAGTTTTCCCAACAATTCTTGTGCTGGGATATTCTTTCCAAATGGCCTGCCATTCCTACGCCTTTGAAAATCAAGCCTTTGATATGCATTTTTATAGGGCTGGGGAAATTTATATATTTAAGTCTACTCTGTTAGCGTTATTGAGCTCTATTTCTGGATCGATATTAAAATGGTAATTTCATCTGCAGCTTCCCAAACCTTAAGTGCTCCAACGCTGCTGCTGGTGACATCATAGGAAGCCACTGATGAGCTGACAGCTATTTTATGGTCCTGAAGAGTGTAATTGCCTCTTTGTATCTTCTTTCCCCTTTGTGCGCTGAACTCCCATGCTCATAAACGTTGATGAGTTATCAACAAAGTGGAAGAAGGGGGAAGCCCTCTGGAGCGAAGATTTTGTCTGCATTTCTTTACCACGTGCTTTGATCTTTTCCACAGCTGAGAAGGATAAGCAAAGTGAAATGGGCAGTTAGTCCATTCACAAATCCAGCCATGTAAAACAAAATGGAGAAGTTGATTGCAGTAGCATTTTGGCGTCCAAACAATTCCAAATCTGGGTACAGATGATTTTCTCTCCCTCTCTCCCTTTGTTCTTAGGTTAGGAGGGAACTGAATCAGGTAAAATAATTCCCATTTTATAGTGCTAGTTTTCTTTGGTGGGCCCAGGGCTCCAAAGCCCTGCACGTACGCACACCAGCAAAATGTCACATCCATAAAAAGGTGTCAGCCTACTTCTGCCATCTCTCTTATATCCAGGGACCAACATAATAGCGAGTCTCTGAACAAATCTTTGTTTTAGCAGTTCTCTCCCCCTCTCCGTAATGTTCTCCTAATTTTCATCGCTGCAGAGACTTCCCTCCCCAATAGAAAAGGGGCTGTTATTATCCATGACTTTATAGCCCCAAAGTTTCAAGTAAAATAGCACAGCAGCACTCAGAGCAATTATTAATATCAAGGACATGCACCACCCAATCATAATTTCAGACTAAAGGAAAACAAAGCAGGCCAGGCCAGAAGTTGCCACAAAATTGTTTTGTCCCAATTGCTTCCAAACTAAATATACAGAAAATGGTCCTCTTTAGAAAAGAAGCACATAGAGGGGGGGCTGTGTGACTTATTTCACTTGTGCTCCCCCCCCTCCCCAGGTTAAGTTATAACAAAGCTGTAAAAATAAAGCCCAGAATTAAAAAATTGCCCATAAACTGATGGTACACAGTCTCAGAATATTGAATCATTTTTGTTAGGTGCTGAACTGATGTGCCGCTGGTTCTTCTCAGCGATGACATATATAACACTAACAATATGGAAATCTTATTCAATGGGACCAACACCAAACCACACACCTATATCATGGTAACTGCTGAATTTTTTAAACTAAGAATGCAGAATGAGATGGTTAGAGAACACACTTGGTAGGTTATACTTTAAATATGTTTTAGTGCCCATGCTTTGTCACGTGCAAAGGCTGGGGTACAAATTATAAATGAATAAAATAAAATACGGAACATAACGTGGAAGAGTGAAGAAGAAGAAGAGTTGGCTTTTCTACCCCATTTTTCTCACCCATTAAGGCGACTCATTTAAGTGGCTGACAGACCTTCTCTTCTACCCACAACAGGCACCCTGTGAGGTAGTTGGGGCTGTGAGAGCTCAGAAGGTAGCTGTGGCTAGCCCAAGGCCACCCAGCTGTCTTTGTGGAGGAGGAGAAGAGTGGGCTTTTCTACCCCGCTATGCAAAGCCTGTTTAAGGGGACTCAAAGCGGCTGACAAAGCTTCCTATTCTTCTCCCAACGGAAACCCTGTGAGGTGGGTGGGGCTGTGAGAGCTCAGAAGAGACCTGTGACTAGCCCAAGGTCACCCAGCTGGCTTCATCGAGTCAAACCCAGTATTCCCAGATAAGAGCCTGGCACCCTAACCACTATACCAAACAATTGTGTCCAGAGCAGGCGCTAACAGTAAAGTGCTCGCACACATGCGTGACCAACTAGCAACAGCAAAATGCCAGGTCAGTTACCAGAGTTCTTGTGGATATAAAGTATGTGGAGTCAAACAGGCCAGGAGCCGCGGTTCCAGACTAGTCCAGCATCCTGCCTCACCCAGTGGCCCACCATTTGCCCATGGGCATCTCAAGCAGAGACAAGGGCAAACCTTCCCCTGCTCTCAAATCCCAGCAAATGGCCTTAGAGGCATCATGCTAAGATGTATTTGGGAACCATTCTAGTAGCCATTGATATATCTGTCACCCATAAACTTTTCTAGCCCTTCCTTAAAGCCATCTAGGCAGGTAGCTGTTGCCACCGATGACCATCTGAGTGAAGACATACTTCCCCTTGTCTGATCCGACTCTCCTACCCATCACCTTCATAGAGTGACCCCTGGTTCTAGTGCGGTGTGATGGAGAAAAGAAATGTTCCCAATCCACCATTTCTATACCTTGCATGATTTTATATCTTTCAGTCAGGTCCCCTCTCAAACGCCGTCTCTCCAGACTGAAGAGGCCTAGATGTTGCAGCCTGGTTTCGTAAGGGAGGTGTTCCAGACCCTTAATCATTCTGGCTGCCCTTTTCTGCACCTTTTCCAGTTCCACAATTACCTTTTTGAGGTGTGGTGACCAGAATTGTACACAGTATTCCTGGCAGGTCCAGGTGAAAGCCTTCTCCCATTTTGGAGGGGCACAGGTGTGTCGGGGTAATTGCAGGATCTGAAGAAGCTTCTGCAATTACTTCCTGCCATGTGGACACCCCCTGCCCCCAGCGTTGCACAGGAAGTTACGAGATGGTCAGTCATCATGCCTAAGATATGCACAGCAAGTAAGCTTCCCATTCTGAAATGTCGGTTTGGAAAAAGCCCCAGGATAGAACTCTTTCAAGGTTCATGGAAACTGGAAATGTCACAAAGATGGTTTGTGTGAAACGTCTGTCTGTGTAAGACTGACAGGATCTTATTACATTGGTTCCCAAATGAATCCTGGCCAAAGTTTACCCCCCCCCCCCATCTACTGTACATTCTTCCTCCAGCAGGCGGAAGTAGAATCTCGCTTTTAACGGCTTTCAGGAGGTAAGTTGAGGAGGCCGTATAAAGGCAGAGGGGCACAAAACTGGGGATATGTGACTTATCAACAGAGTTAAATTTCCACTTTTTCTTTACCACCTACTGGGTTCAGGGCAGAAGAGCCTGTCTGTCGTACTGATGGATATGTCTGGAATGACATGTGAGCCTCAGGGGAGTCTGGGGGATGGGAAAGTTCACTTTGTTATCCAAATTCCTCCAGGTGTTCCGTTACCCAGTGGCCTGACATATGTGCCGAATGCCTTTCCTCCGCTACTGAGACTCAGAAAACAGGGAACTGCTTTGCTTTAAGCTTAGTTCTCTCTTACAGTGCAGATGGTTAGCATCTAAACTGCAATAACGATTGTAACTATTTGGATGCCAAATCCAAGCTAAACCTGCAATCAGAGGTCCTGCTTATCCCACCCAACCCCATCCAGTTCCATCCCCCCCCCTTCCTTATTTGGGGTGGTTTGGAGGCTTTTCTTGACATCACACAAGCTAACTCCTATATAGTGTCAAACCCCTACACATGGGAATGTCCGGATAATTCAAACAAATAGATCTGAAATTCAAAATTCGGATTAAAACTTTAAATTTGAATTTAAGGACATTCTATCCGCATGTCAAAATTCGGTCGATTCAATTGAATTTCAAATGCATTCAGATATTTGTGTTCATCCCTACTCTGTGGCTGCACATATCAGGACTCAGGGTGTTTCCGAAGGGCAAAATCTTAGGCCAGCAAAGATCAGGCCTAAGATTAATCCAACAGAAAAGCCCTATACTCCCCGTCTACAGCTGAGGATGTTGTTAGGAAAAGGGATTGATCTGCAATATTTTGAGAGTCGTTCATTTTCACAGCTGTATTCATTTTTCATGGAATAAATGTGGTTGCATTTCTGTACTGAGTGCTGGAGTCGGTGCTTAGAATTAACCTGGAGAGCTCATTGGCATTGTTTAGTTAGTTACATAGACATTTCAGGGAGCGGCAGTCCATGTAAATGATAAATGTTCCCATTCAGCTTTTAATGGAGAGAAATATGGTCTATAGCAGTACTGGCTGAGCCTTTTTTAAACCTGATGATAGGGTATCTGCCCCCCTTTCCCCTGCTCGAGGGTAGAATATTATCTGTTTTATTTAATCGTTTCCTGAATTTCCACCATATTGAAACTGTTTAATCCATCAAGTAAGAAAAAGTGCTGCTCTTTGCATAGCCATTGAAAAAGTTTAATATGGAATTCGATAGCCTCCAAGTTATTAACATTAACAATATGCCTCCTTCCAATTTCTTCTTTAGCCAGTTGCTTTGCTTATAAATGCATTTTTGTTACTACACAATAGTGCATTCATGGTCAAACTTGTATACAGGTAAAGTTCACTTTTTGCAAGAAACCAAACAAAAAACATATGTTTCAGATATTTGACCAAATTTCTTTTCCATTCCCATGCATGGGTTGCAGCCATTTGGATCGGAAAAGGGCTCCCAAAGCTTACGACGTACTCTTGTGTGTTTTATATCGCAGAGTTTCCTTGACTCTTTCTTTGTATATTTATAAATATGTTTTGCAGTTTAAAATATTTGGGGGGGGGGTGTATTCTGACCCAGGCTAAACATTCAATCATTTTTCATCACTGTCACTGACACTGAACATTTCCAGCTTTTCAATGGACAGCTGTGATTTGTCCAAAGACCAAACTCGTACTCCCATAATTCCATAAAGACTGCAACTGCACACACAGTAGGACTCATTGTAAAGACTCAAATGGATTGCGGCATGCCTGAAAGCACCCATATAAACTGCCTATATTAAGAAAACCAAATGTCAGGAAGATGGGTTCCAGCCTCATATATTCTGTGTCCTGACATGCTAACACTCTTTCTTTGTTTTCAGCTATGGCAGGTATTCTCTTTCCAGAGGAGGAAACATGTGAACATACTGTTCGACACCTGCTTCCCAAAACATTACAGAGCAGGAGCTGTAATTGTTGTTTAGATGTTCAGTTGTGTCTGACTCTTCATGCACCCATGGATCACAGCACACCTGGCCTGCCTGTCTTCCAGGGTCTTCCGGGTCTGTCCAAAATCATATTTGTTGTTTCCATGACACTATCTGCCCGTCTTGTCCTCTCCTGTCTCCTTCTTTTGAGCCAGTTTGGTCTAGTGGTTAAGGAGCCGGAATCTTATCTGGGAATACTGGGTTTGATTCCACACTCCCCCATGAAGCCAACTGGTTGACCTTGGGCTAGTCACGGCTCTCTTCTGAGC
The DNA here is from genome assembly GCA_014337955.1 of Aspidoscelis marmoratus. Lineage (NCBI taxonomy): Eukaryota > Metazoa > Chordata > Lepidosauria > Squamata > Teiidae > Aspidoscelis > Aspidoscelis marmoratus. The sequence goes on from MTQE01001418.1 coordinate 3,120,557, forward strand.
TCTCACAGCCCCACCTACCTCACAGGATGTTCTGTTGTGGGGAGACGAATAGAAAAGCTTTGTCAGCCACTTTGAGTCCCCTTAAATGGGTGAGAAAAGCGGGGTAGAAAAGCCAACTTTTCTTCTTCCTCCTCCTCCTCTTCAGGTTTTCTCCAGCACCACAATTAAAAATTATATTGATTTTATTGTAACCTGCCGTAAGACCTTCAGGTCTGAGTACCTCAATAGAGAAATACAATTAAATCACTGTGATGATTCTTTGACGCACCACCTTCCTTATGACCCAGTTCTCACAGCTATATGTTACTACTGAGATAACTATAGCTTTAACTATACAGACCTTTGTAGACAATGTGATATCTTTGTTTTTTAATACGCTGTCCAGGCTTGCCATAGCTTTCCTCCCAAAGAGCAAGTGTCTTTTTATTTCATGGCTTCAATCACCACGTGCAATGATCTTGGAGCTGAGGAAATAAAGCCTGTCACTGCTTCTATTTCTTCCCTCACTATATGCCAAGGAGTGATGGGGTCAGGTGCCATGATCTTAATTTCTTTTTTTTAGTGTTGAGCTTCAACCAGGCTTTTGTTCTTTCATTCTCATCAAGTGGCTTTTTAATTTCTCTGCACTTTCTTCCATCACTGTGGTATTATCTGCATATATGTTGTTATTAGGGATGTCCACAAATATTCCTAACATTGGTTATTCCTATCAATTCATCCAAATTGAATATTACGACATTTGTACATTGACATTCGTACGAATACGAATGTTTTGGAAATTTGTATAAATAGTTGGGAAATTTGTATGAATAGTTCTGACATTTGTACAAACAGTTCGGACAATCGTTAAACTGGGGAGGTGGGAAATGGCTGCACCAGTCACATCTGCAACAGATCCAGATTGCATTTGACATGGATTGAGAAAGGATTAAAAGTGGATTCAAGTTAGATTTGACCCTCCCAGAGTGCGGATATGTTACGGGATACATACCAGGTATGTATGATAACATTTGTTTCAAATAGAATCCTACCACATTTGAAGGAGATCTATTCGAAAAAATATGGATTTTCTTTAAAAATGATTACTGTATATTCCGGCGTATAAGATGACTGGGCGTATAAGACGGCCCCCAACTTTTCCAGTTAAAATATAGAGTTTGGGATATACTTGCCATATAAGAAGACGGCACCTGGCGAATAAGATGACCCCTGACCTTTGAGAAGATTTTCCTGGGTTAAAAAGTAGTCTTATGCCCCAGAATATACAGTATATATGGTATAAGAACAATATGAACAGAATAAACAAAGATATAAAAGTAAATCATAATTAATCATACAAACAATTTCAACAATTCTAGAGCTTGGGTTGTGTAAATATGGATTTTCTAACATTCTGTTCATTACGAATCGAAAGTAAAAACAACAACAAAACATTCATGCCCATCCCTAGTGCTTATTGCTGCTTCTCCCAGCAATCTTACATTGCATCCAGATTTCTCCTACTTATTCCATTATATTTGGGTATTCCGGAATAAAACCTGGATATTCTGAAATATCCATGCTTTAATCCAGGATATCCAAGTATAGTGGCATAGGTCAGTGTCATCTGGATGCAGCCTCAATTACAGCTTTAGCTTCATCCAGCCTTGTCGTATCCCTTTCCCAATCTTGAACCAATAAGTTGATTACTGTTGAGTTCTCACTGTTGTCTCCAGATGCACATAGGTTTCATCCCCATGGGCACTTTAATCTGAATTCTGTTCAAATTCAGGAACGACTGTCCCCATGGATAATCCAAACAGAATCCAAATTCAGCAGCCAGTACGCAGTTCCTTATTCCTGGATTTTATGATGACTACCCTGCCTAAATCTGGAAGAAAAAAAGTCCTGATGAAAACAGGACTGAGTCCCCTTTTTGGAGCCGAGTCCCCTCCCCAACACACATGGTGATAATGCCGGCCTGTTTGGGATGGAAGTCTAGCGTTCTGACCAATGGCAGCCAGCTGTGGGTGTTGTTTTTTTTACAGGTGTAAAACTCCCCTCATCCCTTGCCATGCTCACAAAAGTTCCCTACAGTACAAAAAAGGCAGAAAGGGGAGGAGAAGGGGCTTTTATTTAGAGAGTCTTTTAAAACATTTTTGCTGGAAACTTGTATGGGAGAAGCTTAGGAACCCTTGAAATACTTTGAAATGATTGGAGGTGGTTTTGTGGCCTCCGGAAGGCCTATTTTGGCTTCTGGAGAGTGTTGGAATAGGTGTGTGACACCAATGGACAGCTTCTGCCCGCCTCCCACACTCCCCTTACATTTTCAGACGGGCTCTGGGAGTCTCATGCACCTATTCCAATGCTCTATGGAGGTCAAAATAGGCCTTCTGGAGACCAAAATAGATCTTCCAATTCTTGATGTTTTTCCCTTATGGTGCCCACTGGGGTGGGGGTGGGGGGCTGATCCAGTAACTGTGGTTAACTGAAACCATGGTTACAGAATCATGGGATATGGGGGCCCGACTGTAACTCATAAAAAGGAGGATTGGAAACTTACGGTCGCTGTCTAGCCTTACCCATTAGCAGATGGAATAGAAGTAGTTGTATTGGTAGGCTATTATTTATTTTGTAATCCGTCTTTTGTTGTATTAGACTGTATTTTGTATTCTGTAGTTTTAGATTGTGTCTCTGTACTGCCCTTTGGTGGACACCGCGATATAAATAAATGTTGTTGTTGTTTGCTTGATTAAAAAGGGTTCAAATTAGGCAAAGTTTAAAACTGATTGAAAGTGGTTTTTATCATTCATATGAGGTTTGGATGTAATTTCTGCATTGATAAGTTTCACTCCACTAAATTCCCATTGTTAGGAATAAGAACAATAAAGCCCAGAGCCATCAAGCTGGCCACTGTGGGAAACAGGATGCTGGACTAGATGTACTGTAGTGACATACTGTATTTCTTCCGGAGAATTTCCATTACTCACCACCATGTCTATTTGAGATCTTTGGCGGTCCTTCAGCAGTCACACCCAAAAGGAATGTGGCGTTTAGTGTGATCTTGTCATTACAGAGTGCAAGCTCATGCTGTTGAAAAGTGTTCTAATCTTTACAATCTCGCCCTGAATAATGCAGGTGTTAGGTTCAAAAATAAAACTAAAGGATTGTAATGCAAATGCATGCTAAGTGAGTCATTGACTGTAATGGAAAATGGGAGATTAGGCCAATTGCAGCCCTTTACTGCCGTTAGCCAATGACTTGCATTGGGTTGCCTCGTCTGCCTGATGATTACATTGACTTGAATGGGGAAGTTAGCCTCTCAAGGCAAGTCAATGGAGGAAAGAAATCTGCATTAAAGGGGGCACAGCCACTCCTGAATGCCCTCCTGGGGAGATCCTATGCCTCGTCAGAAGTCTCCAGCTCTGCTTTTCATCTCATTGGCTCATCGACAGAATGCCGTGCAACATTTATTCATGTATTTAAACATTTATATACTGGCTCGTCATCTAAAAAAGACCACAAACTGGTTTACAATATACTGTAAATCTATAAATCAGATTAAAAATCAATGAATACAGCCATTTGTGCATTGCCATGCATTGTTTTAAAATCCCACGGAGTGCAGTGCAGAAACACCCAAGCCAAAAAGCTCTCTGCAGCCATTGAATCATAAAATCATAGAATTACAGAGTTGGAAGGGACCTCCAGGGTCATGGAGTCCAGCCCCCAAAACCATCCCGGGTAGATGCCTGTCGAGTCTCCGGAGCCTCCAGCCTCACCCACTCTGGACTCTTTCTGTCCTGAACTCTGATGCTATGTGCCGTAGTGAAACTGCAGGGACATGTTGCAGAGAAAAGACCACACTTCCATGTACCTGGAATCGATGTAATAAAGGGGATGGCCGTATGCTTATAATAACACTAGGGGATAAAGATACTCTTTAGCTTTGTTTCTTAGTGAAGATATGGTAGAGGTTTAAGGTTGCATTATGAGGAAATTCTGGAGACTGAACCAGAGCAGATGGTCTGCCATCATAATAGCGTTTATAACATTATAAAAGCTGCAAACAGATCGGCTGCCTCCACGTGACGGAAAATGCATGCTCATAGAGCATCCCATTTGGGCTTACTGTATGCCTCCAAAGTGCAGTGAATTACTCTCAGGGCACATTGCAGACACCATCTCTCCATAGAGAGATGATGGTGGCACTGCAGACAACTAAACTGGGCCAGTTTCTGCCTGGCATGATTCAGGGCCGGTCAGACAATGGCTGGCTTCTGGGGATAGTTCCTGTCTGGCACTAAACTATACTGGGCAGAACTCCAAAGCTTAGAGTCCAACAGCCAAGGAGGAACCAGCTGTGTGAACAACTTGCCTCCTGCCTCTAGGGCAGCACTCCGTGTTCCTGCCCGTTTTGTGGTTCTCTGAAAACCATACTAAAAGGCTTCTCAAGACTTTTTTCAGGCTTTTCTCTGCAAGGATATAAAACATTTTCTGCTAGATCAAACCTGTGATTTGTACTGATGATCATCACAGTACAGTTGGACTCCTGTATCCACTGATTCAGTAACCATGGTTTCAGTTAACCACGGTTACAGGATCAACCCAACCCACCCCCGCGGGGTGCCATAAGGAAAAAGCACCAGCCCTTGTCATCTCTAGTTACAGAGTATAGGTAGCATGGTGGTGACCAGACTGATGTTATGATCTCTTACCAGCCCCATGAGAGTGTTATTGGTCAGGGCACTTGAGTGCTGGATTCTAGTATTATCATGAAATTGTAGCTTCAGAAAATAGACGTATGTATGCACGCTTACACACCTGAAAACTGCAGCCAATGTTTGGGCTTAGAAGAATGCATTATCTGAATGGACGGAATTCAGGTTCTGGTGTTACCAAACCCTTTTAAAGCTTGCTGCATAAAGACATCAAAGCTGTGTTCCTATTACAACTTTAAAGTGGTTTGGATCCTCTTTGTCCCCACCCCCCAATCATTTAAAGTGGCTTAGAAATGGTTTTGATCCTATTCGTCCCCATTCCCAATCAGTTTCAGGGGTGTTTTGAGGATTATTTGGCTTAAAAATGGAATTAATAAACACCCGTATTTTCAGGTGTTTTTTTTTCTGTTTTTGCTTTTAAAACATTTCTTCCTTATTGCTGTGGAAACACTACAGCACTATTGGGGCAAATCCGTCATGAAATGGGTGGGATTTCTCCCAGCAGGACAGCCCATTAAGTGCAGAGAAGCACTTCACCAGTTTACTTTTCAGCCAGCCACTTCACTGATAACAAAGTAGCAATTCACCCACTCTACTTCACACTTTCATTTCCCACCCACATACACTGATAACAAAGTTACTGCGCAGTCGGCACATTTTTGCTTCTCTGCAAAGCAAAAGGAAGAAGCCTACAAAGCTGTTCTTGCCTTCCCCCAACAAGGCAGCAGCGGTGTGTGTGTTTGTGTGTGAAAGAGAGAGATTGGGAGGGAGGACACTAGAGGCATCTGTGTGTGTGTGTGTGTTTGTGTATCCGCGCACCTCTAAAAGCACAAGCGAGCTGGGCTTATTTGGGAGGTCGCTATGCGATCACACACACGCACACACACACACACAGAGGGAATGAGATCAGAGGAGAAGATTCTTCCTTTCAAGTTTCACTTTTACATTGGACAAACGCTTTGCCTTGGCAAGTGCTGTGCTCTCTCTCTCTGTGAATGTGTGTGTGTAAGATATTTTAGTGATTGAAGGATCTTTTATTGCTATGGCCTCTTTAAAAAAGGAAAGGAAGGCGAGGGGACTGAGTTGAATTTTTTAAAAATAATTCTTCCTGCAATATGCTGCATTTGGGGAGCAGAGTGGAAGGGTGTCTTTCTCTTTTCTCTTTCTCCACTCCCCCCCCCCCCGCCACCCGCAATATGCTGCAATATTTCTGGCAATGCTTGGCTTGGCTTGACAAATGGAGACTTTCCCTTCTTCCTCTCCCTTTGATTTAGAATGGTTTTGATTCTGTGGAATCAAATGGGGCAGCAAAAGCAGGAGGGAGGGGGCTGGGATTCCCCACATCATCGGATCAAAGCCAATGGGGAGAGGGGGGGAAAGGGTGAGGAGGGGAAAGCATCGCTTTCCCCAATCCATTTTGTGGAAGTGTTTGAAGTGTGGGGACACAATTCGGGGTTGAATGTGATTGCCAGACGCTCCTTTGCTTCATTTTAACATGCTTTACATAGCATTGTAAATAATGTTGTAAATAGCCTTGTAAATAGTGTTTTATTCCTTGAGTGGGAACAAACTCCAGTAGTCCTTCAGCTGTCCCTCATTGTGGTAGGGCTCTAGTTGCACAAACAGCTGGTCAAGTGATAAAGCCGCTCCTGGACTGTACCATTCCAGGCCAAAGGTTGGAGTGGCAAGAGGTGAGATGATGCCATTAAATACTTTGCCTTTTTTAAACAAATGGGTGCAGAAAATGAGTTAGCTCTATTCTTTTTTATGTGTGGGTGTTTGTCTATTTGGAAGGACCACTGGATTCCACCCCCAGCAGTCTGAAGTAAGCTATGTTTGCACCTGATTTACCATTACATGTGAGCATTCCTGGGCTCAGAGAGAAATGGTGATGCATTAAGTCAAGGAGGTTACTGGGGTAAATTCTCAACTGTATCTACAGCTCACACGAGCCAGGTGTATTCTCTAAAATACTGTGATCTGCAGTGCTCAGGTACTCTTTGTCAGGTGAGTTAATACAGAAAGTGTTCCTTTTGTGTAGACTGTTTCTTGCACAACAACCTTCCATGCTTTTCACTTGCCTTATGCTTGGATTTTATACTGTCTTTTCATGCATAAACACCCAGCTTCAACAGTTTTTGCCCCAAAGAACTTATAGCAAATATAAGAAACAGAATGTATGATTCACCTCATCTCTCCTATCCTCCCTGAAAATAGTTTGTTCAACGTTACAGTGATGGGAACTGGAGCTATGAAAATACATTCTGCCCTCTACACCCCTAAACTGCAAGGTCATTTTTAGCATGTCATGTGTGTTTGTTTCCTTTGAAGTCTGTCTCCTTGTTAGACAAATTCATGGATAAGGTGCGTCAATGGCTACTTAAATGGATGCCTAGGTACATCTTTCAGGCGGGGGGGGGGATAAGCAGGAGGCCTCTGAGGCCATTTGCTGGGATTTGAGAGCAGGAGGTATGCTCACCTCCACTTGAGATGCCCAGAAGCAATTGGCAGGCCACTGTGTGAGACAGGATGCTCGACTCATCTGGGTATGGCCTGATCCAGCAGGGCTCCTCTTATGTTCTTATTGCTGTTTTGTGATTCTTTCACTAGCAGTTTTTGTGTTGCAAATCCTATGGCACTTAGATAAGGCAATATGTGAGTGTGGACATGCATGCAAAAAAGCAGGTTTATATTGTTATCAATTCCATGAATTCAGTTCCATGCATAAATTATTTTCTTTATCTGGTTCTGTATCTTTCTGGCCCTGAGCCCTGCCCCTGTGAGCTCAGTGGCCTCGGCCCCATGACCCCACCTTTTCTGTGAACACCCAACCCTGAAGTCCACCAGCTGCCACTGGACAGAGCATATGAGTGGTGAGCCGAGCTTCCTGTATTCTGCACTTGTGTGTGGAAGGAGGACCATTAAAGCCTAAATAAATGCTTTAGATCCTTGAATTATCAATTAGGGAGCCCTCGTTTATGATACAAAACAAGTCTATATAATCCTGCAACAACAGACTTATTTTTATATGCCTAAGCATACCTCTTATCTCTGCTGGTACATTCTGCGGTGGAAGGTTTAGCAATGAATGAGTTAAAATAATGTGCAAGAAAAATATTTTCCATGAAAAAGTAAAAAGCAAACATTTCTGCTGACTTAGGGATTTTTGAAAGTTTGTTTCTCTAAATACCTATAAGTGAGGCCTTTACTGACCTGGCAGTGTCTTGTTCAGATTCTCAGAGAGATTTCCTCACTTCAGGAAGCAGCTGCATTTTAATTCTTAAGTCTCTGAAACTGATGTTTAATTATTTCTTTTATTTTCTAAAAAAACATTCGCCAAGACATTGGGTCAAACTGTCAAAGTGCACCAAAGTGACTGATAGAGGAGAGCTGATTGCTGAGCTCTCTAGGCAACAATAGGGCAAATTTTTACAATATATGAACTTAGAGCACTTCTGCCTATTAGAGATGTGGGTGAATGTTCTAAACATTCAAAATTCGATCGAATTTGATCAAATGTGGACATTCTAATTCGAATAGAATGTCTTCACATTCGAATTTAGACATTCAAATGAATTTTCAATGTTCCAAAACATGAGTTTGAAGCCCTGCTGGATCAGGCCACAGCCCATCTAGTACAGCATCCTGTCGC
>MTQE01001418.1:3130992-3153148 GCA_014337955.1 Aspidoscelis marmoratus
AGGAAGGAAGGAAGGAAGGAAGGAAGGAGCTTTGGCAACTGGTAGTTGCCTTATTAGTGTCAATTTCTGAGCTGTCAGGACTGATTGTATTTGGAACATCAAATGTGGATTCTATGCTCTAGAGGTCTGGTGTTGCTGCTCTTGGGACCCAAGGGAACATTTGGAATGCTAATGCTTATTATGGACACCATCTATGCCCTCTGGTTGCTTCTTTCCCCTACAAGGCATTAACTCACTGCAAAAAGATTATTAATGGTTTTTACATTAGAATGGATCTTTGAGGGGGGATTCAGAATGTGGCACAGGACCTTCAAAAAGAATGCTAGTTGCTGCTGTGTGGGACTTTTTCTTCATGGTGAATTGGTACGTGGGAAAAGAAATCCTGGCCAATCTCAAATGTGTTATGAAGGCTTGGGCTTTAAATCTACCCCCTTTTTCCACTCACAGTCGGAGATCCAGATCTTGAAGACCCCATTGTGAACACCTTTAATCAGGTCCGCATGAAATCCAGATTTAAGGGCCTGAAGGACCCATTAAATCCAGGTTTCCCCTGCCCTCGTGGGGACAGGGCCTGCTTGGGGGGGCCTTAGATGGGGTCCACATGGGGACAGGACCTTCCTGACTGTACCAATCAGGTACCAATCGGATTCCTAATGGGGTCTTCAAAGGGTTCTAAGCCTTAGTGGGAAAAGGCCCATGGACTCCTTGGAAGTCCTCGCTGCAAACAGATTAAACTGGAGAAGCATCTTGAAGTAAACAGAAGAAGAAAAACTCCAAAATTTGGCTGAGGGCAAACAAGCGCCCAGGAAAGTTTGCTGCATTTCCATCACAGTACAGTCCAGGCAGAAAGCAGAAGAGACCATCATTCTCATTTTCCAATATGAGAATGATGGTCTCTTCTGCAAATCATGTTTCTGTTTGGACTGTATTGTGATGGAATACAGTCCCTCACAAACAACTATGCATGTCTGAAGATTCAAATAGATTCGAATGTTTAAAATTCGAATGTATTCACATTCGATTCAAACTGAATACGTTCGAATCTATTGCTATTTTCAATTTGTATTTGAAGACACAGATGTCGACAACATTTGAATGTATCCGTACGCATCCCATTTTTATCCCGTATTCATGCCATTTTTACCCTGTACATATCCGTACAAATGCGTACGGATATGAATACGATACGCAATGCGTATGTATCCATACGCATACGAATGTCTGAAAAATTCATACGAATGATTCAAAAGATTCAAAAATTCATTCGAATGTTAAACTTTAATTTTGAGACATTCGATTTGGATTTGACTGTCCGAATTCGATCCAGTTCGGTTGAATTTTGAATGTTTCAGATATTAATGCATATCCCTATGACCGATGTTGTTTTAGCACTGAGAATCAGGACACATTAACGATAGCTGATTTCAAAGAAAGTGACCAACTTCTGGTGGGAGATTTAAGAACTCATGAACCAGCACAGACCAAGGGACAGGCTGGATGCCCAGGTACATCCTCCAGGCTGGGGAGACAGGCAGGTTGCTCCTAAAGGCCATTTGCTGGGATTCAAGAGCAAGTTAAAGTTGTCTTCTGCTTGAGACGCCCATGGGCAATTGGTGGACCACTGTTTGAGACAGGATGCTGGACTAGATGGGCTGTGGCCTGATCCTGCAGGGCTCCCCTGAGGTTCTCATGTTCTGTCTGTGACTTTGTCCTTGGCAACAGCAACTGATGGGCATGTCAAGCAGTAGGATGATAGGAATCGCAGACTACATGCCTGTCCCATCTGAGGTAGAGAAGCCTCTGTCTAGCATGGGCCAATACTCCAACTTCCATGCTTGGGAATCACTTGTCCACAGAGACTCTGTCTTGTCAAGATACAATCACTTCTTGTTTGCTTTTGCTGGTTCATTGTTGCACATGGCCTGATTCAGATATCATGGATAGATACAGCAGGGTGTCATCTGCATATTGACGACAATTTATTCCTAAATTCCTGTTGACAGCATCATAAGATTGTTCCCTTTGGCACCCAATGACATAGCTGTCATGTTTCAGAGGCACTGTCACTCACCATTCTGGGTTTGTGCCGTCAAATAGGAGTGGTATCTCCACGATAAAATGTCTCTCACACCCATTCCGCCCAGGTGTTTTTAAATTATCCATCAGAGCAACCATGGCCAATTTCACCCCGAAACCAGACCTGATTGAGACTGAAGTGGGTTGAGGTAATCTGTTTCTTGCAAGAACACTTGCAGCTGACCAATATTTTGGAAGAACCTCTGGAAGCGGAGACTTCTGTTCCAGGAGCATCATCAATCCCTTGTGGAAACATGTGTCACCATTCCCCAGACCCAGCTGGTCATGCCTTCACATCTAATTTGAATGATCCATAATGGGTAAGTGTCAAGAAGACACAGGGTGGGCCAAAGAACTACAAGCGTGCTGGCCCTTTCTGCACTGGGCCTTATTCTGGATTATAACTCAGAATAGGAACCTTCCATCTGCATACTAGTGCAGACTATAGCAGCCCCTGCCCAGGGCCCACCATTTTCTGCACCAGCATGGGGATGGCAGGTCCCTATTCCAGGATATAATCCAGAATAAGGCCCAGTGCAGAAATGACCCTTACCTTCACTCTTCAAAGACTAAAATCAGTCACATAAAACTGGAACTGGTCACTTCACTATAGACTATCATAGGTAGTAATAAATTTTGTCCTGAAAATACCTATAAAACTGGTCACAGCAGATTTCGGATGGCTCTTAAAATGAATTTTCTGGATATGATGAGAAAAGTCTTTTCACCGTCTGAAAATTTTTTGCTGGGCTGTTACCTGGTAGAATGGAAGCTACAAAGAAAACTTGCTTTGCAGAGTCAGTATAATTACGTTTCCCTACACATACCAGCAACCTGTCACTATAGCTGTTTCCAGACCTGTTTCATTGCTTGAAGTTCCCTAAGAAATTGTGGACTCTTTGAACTTCGTGAGGTCGAAGAGAGCATTTGTGAGGGATTGTGTCCAAATCAAACAAATCCACAGTGGCTTCAGCATGGTTTGAGGTTACCATCTCTAGCAGGGAAGATGGAGCTATTTTTGGTCCATTCAAGAAAGGCCCCGTCAAGCACTGGCCAAAAAAAAAAAAGCCATTCATGTTTTATGTCCAAACTGACAGAATTCTTCTGTCAAGACAGCCTTCACTTTGCCCTCAGCCTCCACCTTGACTTGCTCATGGCAACAAAGCCCAAGTCTGAACAATGGGAAATAAGGAGTATCATGGGATGTTTATAGCTTTGTACCTCAATGAATAAGTGTGATTTCTTATCAAAAACAACACCATGTTAACACTGAATAAAAAATGCAGAATGTTGGAATAGTTCTGACTTTGGGTTCCTTGGGTTCCAAGTTGGTGGTCTTGACATGCTTCCAGACAGCAGTATTCCAAGCCACCGGGCAAACTGGAAACAATAGAAAATTAGTCTGTGGAATGTTGGTTTATTGTTAAAATGAAGCAAAGTAGAAAATTTCACTAAATGCATGCAAGCCGTTGAACACATTTGAGGTGCCTCCTCGGAGATTTTTCTCTAAGTACTAATCGCTGTCCGGAATTCCTGGCAGGGATCTTCCACCCTGTTAAGTGAAATCCCTGCAGACTTGCCAAAACAGAAACAAAGAAGGTGGACTCATTTGACTCGTACTAGAGATGCTATATGAGCATTTTCCCCATTCATTTTTCGAGTTCAGGTCTTCCCTACAACTGCAGGAGTGCATACTCACATAGGGTTGCGCAAGAATGTTTTCTCTGCATGCGAATTCGAGTCTAATGGAATGTTTTGACATTCGATTAAATTCAAATGTTTAAAATCTGAATGCTGAAAAGCCAATTTGAATCTGTTACATTCGTACCTATTCGTTTGAATGTTAGAATGGTATTAATTTTTTATTTATTATTTTCAAACTGTTTTTCTTCAATTCTGCTGTTGCCTGGAATAGCAATGTCAACGATAAACACTTTGTCTTTCTCCACGATTGTGATGTCTGGCGTGTTATGTTCCAGTGTTCGATCAGTTGGAAGTCCCACAGTAGTTTGGCTTGTTCGTTTTCAACCACTTTTCCTGGTTTATGGTCCCACCAGTTCTTTGCCACCGGCAGATGGTAGTTCTGGCATAAGTTCTGGTATCATTTGCGCCACTACGTCGTGCCTCTGTTTATAGTCCGCCTGTGCAATCTTTTTACAGCAGCTCAGAATGTGGTTTGTTTGTTGGTTTGTTGTTGTTATCAGTACAAAAAAACAATAAAATACACACCAAACTGTGACTAACATGCATTCCCCCACCCAAAGTCAACCTGTTTTAGATTTTTCTTCTCTTTTTCTTCTTCTTTAGTTGGAGAAAGAAATAGTCTTGTTATTTCTTCTCTCAAGAATTCTGTTGCTTGGGGTCTCAATGAGTAATGTAATAATTCTTTCCAGTTACCCTTCCCTGTGGACTGTAGTTCCAAACCTTGGCTTTTAAATCTTAATTCCCTTATTTTTTTTTCAAATCTATATTGTTTCATTAGATATTTATACCAGTTTTCTATTGTCCATTTTGTACTATCCTTCCATCCCAGGGCTACTGTAGATTGTGCAGCATATGGATCATTTGTTCGAATAAATATTGTTTATCTGCTCTTAGTCCCCCTAATGCCATTGAACAATGCTATTTCCGGTATTAAAACCACATTTATATTTAAGATGTTGTTAATTTGATTTTTGATAATTCTCCAAAAACTTCTAATACTAGCCCACCAGAGGTGCAAATATGTACTTCTACCACCACACCTATGCCAACATTGTGTTGATAATGTATCCCCTGATATCTTTGTAAAAGAAGGCAAAATCCACTTCCATGCTTGTAAAAACTGTGAAGGTCCACGTAGTCACCAGAAGATCCACGCACGTTGTAGACAGTGTTGCCTTTATAAATTATGAAACTTTGGGGTTGTTGTGGATAAAGTGAAATTTCCGCTATGACTGTCACACGCTTAGTTGAGTTCTCTTTACAATGGTCCAAACACCGTAGTGATGAGCTACACAATAGTCACAGCATTTTGAAGAAAGTCCAAAGGATTCAGTGATTTACATAGATCCAGGTACCTGGGAACATAGGGTGTTTTTCCACTGTCATTGGAAGTACCCATTAAGTACCCATTCATGGGTACAAAAATGCCATTATGTACCCATTAATGGGTACTTAATGGGTACTTCTAGTGACAGTGGAAAAACACCCATAGTTGAAGCAAAAGGTACATGTACTTTTCACAACACAGTTATGTTTGTCTCTAATAATGGAAATCATTCTAGTAGTTATCATCCCATGTCTGGAAAATGTTATGTCTAAACCATCCCAAAGTCTAAAGGTAAGGCAATGTTGCACAAAACTATTTTCAAGTGCAGAGCTCTTTCATTTGATCACTTTGCTGTTTGTTAAATATAAATCACTTTTTCCAAAAAAAATGTTGCTGACAAATTATGTGCCTGAGAGCTGCAGGCAACACCATTTGGCAGCTGCTAATATATTTCTCCTGACATTTTTCTACATGCAAAATTCCCATTGGCTTCAGTGCACAGGACAATGATAGGTCTGTGCACGCGGACTCCACGTTAATTAGCTGCAGATGATGAGTTACCTGCCTGTTGGGAGTTTTGCAGAAGAGAATCTTTGCCGCAGTTTCGTAACAGATTACAGGCACAGGCGCATTTTATTGAAAGGCGTTCATGAACTTGCATTTTGCTTTAGGGCCGAGTCATAGCACTGGAGAACAAAAGGATCCTTTAGGGGGATGCTGTGCATTTGCCTATAATTTGCACGTGTTTTTGTTATCACCAGTCTGGTCAACATACCGATCTTGAAGTTTCTAAAACTGACGATGTACAGGAGAATGTTCTAATCCCGCCTTTCTGTTTCATGGTCCTTTGAATCAAAACTTTAAATTTGAGTTTAATTCAAATTCGAATGTTGAAATTTGATCAATTCGATCGAAGTTCAAATGCATTTGAATATTTGTGCCCATCCCTAGTCCACACCCTTCCATGGTCAGGGTCAATGGACCTGGCTATTTCAATAGCCACTGATCTCAACGACAGGTAAGTGCCGAAAGGGCCAAGTTACTGTAATGTTGAGTGGTATGCCTTGAATGTAAACCGCTTTAAGAGTATAACCCAAAACTGCTTTTCTCACCATTGACTGTGAGGGCTCCTTCATTACTTCTGAGGGATTCTTGCCCATAGGAGTAGATGTTATGGTCCTCTGAGCTAAATCTAGTCCATTTTGGGGGCTCTAGGTGACTTTAAACTTAACAGGTTTAATTAAGTATATGATGAAGGTATTTGTTACAATCCAATTTGCAGTAGAAAACTGATAAATATTCTTTTGGAAGATATTACCCTCATGTCCATCCCAACAGGCTTTAATTTTGTTCCTATAATACAACTTTGCATTTCATATACAAGGAAAATCATTTCCAAAAACTCCATTAGCTTTACATTGTTTATTGACTTATGTTAGACTAGGACTGTGTTTACATGTACAAAAATGCAGCTCGAAAATGCCTTAGCGGCTATAGATGTTGCCCTTATGCTGGCCATGGTAACACCTTCTCTTATAAACCTTTTTCGGTCCATTTTCTGATTGCAACACTCACATCTTTCCATTTCTATCCAAACAGAGGGCAGAAAGTCCACAATAAAATGGATAGAAATGAAAAGATGTGGATGTTGCTTTCAGAAGATGAACTGAAGAAGATTTAAAGTGAAGGTGTAATCATGGAGGCTCTCATCCCATCTCTAATCCAATTTTTTAGCCAAGAATGTTCATGGACCTTTTCCCACTAGGGCAGTGGAAATCCAGATTGAATGGGTCCTTCAGGCCCTTAAATCTGGATTTTGTGTAGACCTGATTAAAAGTGTCCACAGTGGTCTTCAGGCATCTTCAACATCCAGCTCTCCTGAAGGACCCCATCTCAAAGATCTGGATCTTGAAGATCTGGATCTTTGACTTTATGTAGGAAAAGGGGGCATGAGAGTTCCCAGCTATGAACTACCCCTAAGCTGCTCCAGAGATCCTGAGATTGGCCAGGAATTGGTAAATAGAGGCGTGCAAGTCAGTGGAAATCAATGGAATGCGAGTCACGTGTATCAGTGACTTCTAGAATCAATGCCTATGTGCCACCTCCCATTGGAGAGACAAGTAGAATGCCTCTAAAGCAGTGATGGGGAACCTTTTGAGCTCGGTGTGCCAAAATTCACAAGAAAACCTAGCTTAACTCGGGTGCTGTGTCACATCTAGAAATATCCATAATTTTGTGATATGGCTCTAGTAAAAAAGTTATATTTTTGGTATATGTATTTTATTAAAAGCAAAAACAAATAATTCTTTACATTAGTGACTTTTGTTGCTGAATTTCATTTGCTAAATCTTCAATTGAAAGTTGGTATTTTGTACACTTCAAGAACAAGCAAGCACTACACGCCCAGGTGCCAGGGTGACCATGTGTGTCACCCAAAAGGGCTTGGTGTGTCACCTGTGACACGCGTGTCATAGGTTAGTCATCACCGCTCTAAAGGGTTGCCCATACGCAATTGGTGGGCCACTGTGTGAGAGAGGATGCTGGACTAGATGGGCCGTGGCCTGATTCAGCCGGGCTCCTCTGATGTTCTTAAGTGATTGACCAGAGTCCTGCAAGCAGCTTGTCCACTGATTAAATATCACAGATCCAGACAGTGCTTCAGATACCTCCATGGACCTCCATGGGTGTTTCTGCGTATGCTGCTGAAAAATGGATAAAGAAGATCCATTTCTCCAAATAGGGATGGATCCTCGGAGGCCTCCCACACGTCCACACACACGCGGGGATGCTGGATCGGGTGGCTGGATCCCTTGGGTGCTGTGTGGAGGCCGCAGCACCCATTCCAAACGACATCCGGCCTCCCACGCTGCCGACGCCACGCCCAGAGCCATGGGACTGGAGCATACAGCTACCAGTCACCACACATTTCTGGTGGTGTACATTGCACAGGGGAGGGCGGAAGGAGGCAAACCAGCCTGCTTCCACCCTCCCCAAGATGGCGGCCGCAGGGACATCTGTCCCTTCGTCTGTCCATGTGCAGAAGCGTCCTGCTTCCAACTGGATCGAGGCGAAGGGATGGACTGAAGACCTCATTTTTGAGGTCTTGGTTTAGATCCATTTTTCGGCAGCGAGACCCAATTTAGAGACAGATTTTGCACACCAAAAGGCGGAATCGGTCGCTGTAAAGAGTCCCAGATCTGGCCTCCAGTGCGGAAGGTAAGTCCGTATGTGTTCTGCATGTGTCTGGGTGGTTTTTACACCCAGTGTGGAAGCACCCTTTGTTCCTGAATGTGCCTCACAAATGTACCACAGCAAGCTTCTGAAGGCAGCGGAAATGAATCCGGAGGCCTTCTTGCACTACCCTTCCCATCCACTGGAAGGGAAAGGAGAGCGATGACCCAACACTGACTAGCCTTCACACTTGAGCCCTAGGCAACTTTACCTGCTGTCTCCACCTGGGATCAGATACTCACCTTAATCAATTCCACGGTGCCACCATTTTGGCAGCAGAGCCTCCATGACTGCGCATGCGTCAGTACTGTTGCCTTGATGCTGATGCTCTGTGCATGCGCAGGTACATCTACCGTCATCTGAGGTCACAGCACACTTGTGCGGGACCTCAAACGACTGTAGAGCGCCAGCAAGAGCGAATGGTCACACTGCTGGACGGACAGGTCATTAGGTAACGTTGGTTAACGTGTGGAGCATGATTTCGTGCTCCACACCTAATCAATGATTAGTGCACTTCTGGGGAGGGAGGGAGGGAGGGAGGGAGGGCAAGCTTGGAGGCTGTAGAAGCCTAGTCGATGTGTGCATGCTCCAGAAGTGCACTGATTATTGACTAGAGGCTGTAGTGTGAATTGCCCTCTGATACCTAGTTGACAATACCACTTTAACGACCCAAATAGCTCTGTTGGGCATCTACTTGAGGATCCAATGGAGATACTGAAGTTCCTGCCACCACAGGGAAGGTATGATAGGGTGTTTTTCCACTGTCACTAGAAGTACCCATTAATGGGTACAAAAATGCCATTACATAGCCATTAATGGGTACTTTTAGTGACAGTGGAAAAAGGCCCATAATGTGCTCTTACCAGTGTCTAGTCTAGGGATGACGAACCTATGACTCATGTGCACAAATTATCTGTGCACACCGGAAGGTCTGTATTTAGCCTTCAGAACCCTTTTGCGGTTCCAGGGGGCTTCAAAAGAAGCCTGTGCCAGCACTGGAGCATGCCAGCACACCTCCCCGGGATCCACTTACTGTGTGTGTGTGTGAGACAATGTCTCTGTGCATACCCCTAACACACTAAGCCCTTTTGGGTGACACTCAGTGTCACCCTGCTGTCTGGGCATGTTGTTGCATTTCGGTATTTATTTTTATTTATTTATTTAGTACGGTCACAGACCAGAAAATACATAAAAGTTACATAAAAATTATTTAAAACCACAATATACTGATAAAAGCAAATGAACAGTAAAAACCAGTCTATACTCTCAAAAGATAAAACATAAAAACAGATGGTTTACAATGAGAATCAATAAAACAATAAAAATTTAAAATATGGTGAAGACTAATTTTTCGGACTACCTCTAATCAAGGTTGCTCAATTGCAGGGTTTCATTTTCTGACTTCTCCCTTGTTTTTATTACTATGGCCAGGAATTTTGCAGCCACCTGTCAGGATTGGGGTCACTTAACAACAGCTTGGTGTATTCTAAACTGGATTTCCCTGGATGTAGGCTTAGCTGGAGTTCGGTATCTTGTAGGCTGCAGTTCAGCGAAAGATTTAATCAGTTTAGAAGCCTGGAACATACAATGAAAATAGTTAAGTATCCAGATGTAGTAGTCTACGGTATTTTGGAATAAAATGGTTCCCAATGGTTGCAAACTGGTGATTTGGAGATGCAACTTGTAGAATTTCAAGACAGCATCTGGGTTCAAGTGGTTGTCAACTTATGGTCGAAATCTGGAAAGGAATCGCTTGGCGAATGAAGAAGAGGGTCACTAAGAACAGGAAATCTGGAGCACTTGGGACCAATTATCAGACAACTTTAGCACCCTGAAAATTCTAGCAATGGGTTTGTTCACAATTTCCCCCTCTACACACTTTTGTGAAGAAGAAGAAAGAAGGAGGAGGAGAAGGAGAAGGAGAAGGAGAAGAAGGGTTGGCTTTTCAGGGGACTTTTGAGGGGACTCAAAGTGGCTGACAAAGCTTTTCTGTTCTTCTCACCACAACAGAACACCCTGTGGGGTATGTGGGGCTGTGAGAGCTCCGTAGAGAGCTGTGACTAGCCCAAGGTCACCCAGCTGGCTTCATGGGGGAGGGCAGAATCGAACCCAGTATATCCAGATAAGAGTCTGGCTCTTTAACCACTAGACCAAGAAGAACCTTCTGTTCCTCTCCACACAACAGAACACCCTGTGAGGTAGGTGGGGCTATGAGAGCTCAGAAGAGAGCTGTGACTAGCCCAAGGTCACCCAGTTGGCTTTGTGGAAGAGTGTGGAATCAAACCTGGCATTCCCAGATAAGAGTCTGGCTCCCTAACCAGTAGACCAAACTGGCTCGCAGTTGTGAGGCCTTATTCTCAGAGTTAAATAATATTAAAAACCAATAAAAGAAACCGACTGATGAAGTTAGTAGCGCTTGCTTGGGCTTGAAGTATACAGAATACCAACCTTTGATTGAAGATTTAGCAAACGAAATTCAGCAACAAAATCACGAATGTAAAGAATTATTTGTTGTTGCTTTCAATAAATACATATACCAAAAATAGAACTTTTTTTTTTAATTAGAGCTACAAATATCACAAAATTATGGATATTTCTAGATGTGACACGGCACCCGAGTTAAGCTAGGGTTTTTTTTTTTTTTTTTTTTTGCACATTTTGACACACGGAGCTCAAAAGGTTGACCATCACTGGGTTAGTCAGATCCTAATTGGAATTTAACAGAACCTGCATTCCAGCTGTTGGCCTCTGTGCGTCAAAGCAGCGAAGAAAACCCCCTGTGGTCACCTGCCCTTGAAGCTATTTGCTGCATTCGAATTCAAGTTGAATCGAATGTCAAAAGTTTCTATTCGATTCAAATGTTTAAAATCTGGATGTTTAAAAAAAACCCGGTTCAAATTCGTTACACTCAAATCTATTCGTTCGAATGTTAGATTCGTATTTAAAGATATGAATGTCGACAACCCGTAAACTGCCTTGGGCAAAAATTGTCTTTGATTTGAGTTGTTGATTATACTTATTCGATGTACTTCTTTGATGTAATGATTGAATTTGTATTGTATTTTGGTTTTCCATTTGTTGCAAACCACCTTGAGGAAATTTTAAGTTTGGAAAGGCGGTATATAGATAAAAATGGAAAAAAATGGAACATTCGTTATGTGTTATATACGTGTCTGTATGCATTTCATATGCACCCCGTTGTATCCCGTATGCGTATAATATTTGTACAGATACGTATATAAAACATACGTATCTGTACTTTCCAAATGTTTTGGAACATCCAAAACCCATTTGAATGTCTAAATTCAAACGTTAAGAGATCAGTTTCGAATGTCAACATTTGTCAGATTCAAATCGGATATTCAAATTTTCAAATATTCATCCACCTTCTACCCCAAGGACAGAGCAGATGGGATGTTGGTGAGAGGGGTTCTTCATGGACTAGGGTGACCCCATTTCTTTTTTCACTCCAAAAGTTTTTGAGTGAAGGCTTAACCTTTGCTTTCTCCTCCAGAATTCCCAGAAACCTTTTGTGGGCCACCCTAGGACAAAGTCTGCTGCACTAGATGGGCTGTGGCCTGATCCAGCAGGGCTCCTCTTATCCTCCAACTATCTGGACAGAGGGTCACATCACATCCATCTCAGGTCATCTCTCCCAGGCAGTGGGAATGGCCTGGATTTCCTAACCCTAAGCTCAACCCGACCTCTGAAATCACCTTTTCTTCTGCTCATGTTTCCCTTCTTTCCTTTCAAGTTGCCATCTTCTGGCGCTGTGGAACTGACACCCGTCTGGCTGTGACCTCTATGGGTTAGACTGCAGCGGTTCTCAAACTTCCTAATACCGCGACCCCTTAATGGAGTTCCTCATGTTGTGGAGACCCACAACCACGGGGGCGAAGCAGCTGGGAGGTGGGGGGGAAGGGCGGCGGGAGACTTGTCGCGACCCCTCTGAAAGGGTAGTTCGACCCCCAAAGGGGCCCTGACCCCCAGGTTGAGAACCATTGGGTTAGAGAGACAGATCAGAGAAGGG
This sequence comes from Aspidoscelis marmoratus, assembly GCA_014337955.1. Lineage (NCBI taxonomy): Eukaryota > Metazoa > Chordata > Lepidosauria > Squamata > Teiidae > Aspidoscelis > Aspidoscelis marmoratus. The sequence continues at coordinate 3,143,361 of MTQE01001418.1, forward strand.
GAAGAATTTCTTCACCCAGAGGGTCATCGGTCTATGGAATCTGCTGCCAGAACAGGTGGTAACAGCTACCAGCCTAGATGGCTTCAAGGAAGGGGTGGGCAAATTATGGACAACAGATGTATCAATGGCTACTAGAATGGATGCCTAGGTACATCTTTCAGGCTGGGGGAACAATCGCGACGCTTCTAAGGCCATTTGCTGGGATTCGAGAGCAGACGGTTTGCCCTTGGCTCTGCTTCAGGTGCCCATGGGCAGTTGGTGGGCCACTGTGTGCAACAGAATGCTGGACTAGATGGGCTGTGGCCTGATCCAGCAGGGCTCCCCTTAGGTTCTTAGGTTCCCATTGCACCCCCCCCCCTCCCCAGGTGCGCGCCTTCAGAGTCAGAGAAGTGGCGACCCAGTGTGATCCGGCCTCCAGGGGCGTGAATTCGCTCACCCCATCCATCTCCTTGGGCTTCCCCAAAACCCCGTCCCTTATTTAAAAGGGGGGTGGGGTGTTCATTCTTCCCGTGGCAGTTCTTCTCCCGCTTTCGCGCCGCGCAGCCTCTGGATCGCGTTTCCCCCGCTGACTGTCAGAGCGGAGCGCGCAGGACGAGGCGATCGGACGGGGCGGCCGCTGGAGTCCGCCCAGCGCAGCGCGATCAGCTCGTGGGTCTTCCCGCCCCCCCCCCGCCCCCCCCGCCGGTGATCTCCGCCGCCTCCCCCCCCCCGCCTCCCCTTTTGTTACTCGTCGAGCCTGATTGGCCGCCCGGGCGCCTGGTCGGCGAGGGATCCCGCGGCGAGCGGCCCCTCCGCCTGCGCGCCCGCCGAATCCTCGATCGCGGGCTCGGGGGAGGTGAGCGAGCGGCGCCGGGCGCCGGGAGGAGCCGCTCCGAAGCCGGGAGCCCGAGCGCAGCGCCAACGCCGCCGCCGCCCCGTCGGGGCTGACAGCAGCAGCGGCAGCGGCAGCAGGAGGCGCAGGCAGAGGAGCCGCGGAGCGGCGGCGGCGGCTGATCCCCGACCGAGCGATCGAGCGACCGAGCGACCGCTTGCGCTCCTCCGCCCGCCCCGGCCGGGATCCGAGGATGGGACGCTGCCGGCGGGCGAGCGCGGCGGGCGCGCTGCTCCTGGCGTCGATGCTCCTGGTAAATGCGCTTTCCTCGCGGTCCGTCCGTCCCGCCCGACCCGAGGGCCACCGGGCAGCGGAGGCAGGCAGGGAGGGAGGGAGCAGGCAGGATCGGATCGGATCGGACGGGATCGGGGCAGCGCGTTGCAGCGCAGGCTCGTCTCCCTCCTCCTCTCGCCGCCGTGCGCGCAGCTTCCCCGGCAGAGTTTCCAAGGCAGCGCCGCCTGCCCCGCGCGCCCCTGCGGGGAATTTCTGAAGCGCAGGTACCCGAAAGCGGGCAAGCAAAAGGACCCCCGAGGGGCGGGAGGCGCTGGGGCAAACGGGGCCCCTCTGGGCTCGGGGTAGCAGCCCCCCCCCCCACCGGCGCCGCCCGCGCTGTGCCCAGGGATACCTGCGGGTGCGGGTGCGGATGGCGGTGCGGCGAGGTTCCTTCCCGTCCGGGCTGAAATGAAACGGACCCGAAAGCGCAGCGGCTGCCACGCGGGGAGGGCCGGCGCGGCTCCCTCCGGATTCCCCACCCGAGGGCGGCAGGAGCGTGCGGAGGACTCGATGGGCGACCCGCCTGGCGGCCGCTTTGCAAACGCTCCTTGCCCGCGTGCGCCTCTCCGCCCGGGTCCGCCGACCGGTCGAAGTAGCACGAGCGGTAGGCAGGCGTGGTTCGGGCTGAGCCAGGTGGGTCCGGTGGTTAAGGAGCCGGACTCTTACCTGGGAATAGCGGGTTTGGTTCTGCCATCCTCCACGAAGCCAGCTGGGTGACCTTGGGCTAGTCACAGCTCTCTACGGAGCTCTCACAGCCCCACACGCCTCACAGGGTGTTCTATTGTGGGGAGAAGAATAGAAAAGCTTTGTCAGCCACTTTGAGTCCCCTTAAATGGGTGAGGGAAGCGGGACAGAAAAGCCAACTCTTCCTCCTACTGGAAGCCAACTGGGTGACCTTGGGCCAGTCACAGCTCTCTACTGAGCTCACAGGGTGATCTGTTGTGGGGAGGAGAACAGAAAGCTTTGTCAGCCACTTTAAGGGTGTTTCCATATTGACTGCAAAAACCGGCTTAACCCCCCATTTAAGACCCTTGTGTACTTACCTTCCGCATTGCAGCACCGATTACGGACCCTTCCTGGCAGCCGCTTCCGCATTTCGGTGCACAAGATCCGTTTCTAAAACTGTCTTGCCGCCAAAAACCATGGGAATCTGGTGGACTTTTGGAATGGGCGCTGTGACCTTCCGCACAGCGCCCAGACCATCCGTCCTGCCAGATCCGGCCTCCCCACACATGTGCGGACACGCGAGGGCCCTTCGGATCTGTCCCTATTTGGGACGGAACCTTGGAAGGTCGAATCACTGAAAAGCGGATCTTCTTTGAGTTGTTTCTGACTGGCAAATGCAGAAATGCCCAAAGTCCTCTTAAATGGGTGAGGAAAGTGGCGGAGAAAAGCCAACTCTTCTGCTTCTTGAAACTAGTACCCAAGATTTTCAGTCATTGATTTTTTCCTATTGATCTTGTGGCCCCATCACCGCCCCATAGTGCTTGGCAGAGGTTTATAGATGTTTCCCTCACGCTGCCCTTTACTTACAGATGTTGCCCTTACGGCCCCAAATTTACAGGTCTGGTTTAGGGGCAGCTCGAGGGAAACGCCTTCTTCCCAAAAATGCCAATCATGCTCAGGAGGTATTGGATGAGGCTGATGCCTTCTTTCTCTGACAGGGATGATGCCCCCCAAAGCTACAGTCCGTATTTTTGGCAGATGGCTGGCATCCCTGTCTATACTTATGGTGAACTCTACTGCTGCTGCTTTGACTGTTCTTTAAAGGGGCAATTTAAGTACCCTAGGCACGCTTGTCCCCATCCCAAACTTTGTGGCACTGTATTTCTTTTTATGTATGCATGAGGTGCAAGTAACTTCTTTAGTCCCCCCCCCCCGGCCACTGAATAATCTTATCAGACCCAGGTTCATCAGGGAAAAGGGTCCGTTGTAGCCTGCTTGCAACGGTGACCTGGCTTTTGCCTCTGTGATACTCCGAAGCTCCATGCATGTTGAACATGCTGCTGCTGTATATGCACATCTCCACCTTGACGGTTTTGCATTCTAAGAGACGTAGTTCCATCTTTTCTCTGGAGCCATCCCAGAGTGTTATACAAATAGTAGGACGCAGATTGTATAATATGGAGTGTTATATTTGGAGCGTCCTGCAGAATTGTTACTCTGCACAGCCTTGCCAAAGCATGCAATTTTAACCCGGCAGAAACCAGTTTCAAGAACAAATGGGTGAAGGGACGGGGTTCAGCCTTTTACCCCTCCCCTTTTAGCATGCCTCCCCACAGCCTGCGGAGATGGAAGAGAAAAAAGTTTGGGAGCTAAGCTGTGGAGCACAGTTTGCCTTAGCATACCTCCATTAACTCGCCCTCCAACCATCATAGTGTTTTGTCCATAGCTTGACCGATTCCCCGAATTAACACTCCAGCAGGACCACAGCAAGTATTAGAGTAAGAGCAGCGAGCGGCTTCATTCATTCCCAGAACATGTTGTGGCGATCTTCTGCCAGCGATATGTGGATTATTCACCCTCCGGTGCTTTATTAGAACTATATTAATTCTTCACTGCTGCCAAGCATTGGATGCTGCGTTATTATTTAATGCTGCAGCGTGAGTGAGGGGTTTAAAAACAAAACAACCACAAAAGCAATGTCACCTTCCCTAAAATAAAACCTACTTTACGCCTGTGAACAGGTGATGTCGAGAGGGGGAAAGCTGAAGAGATCAAACCTGGAATGGGCACAGAGCTTGGATGTATTTGTCCGAATACATTCCCGGGATCCTAAATGGAAGGGGTTTTGTTGTGGGATTTTACTCTTGCATGCTTATGCTGGATAAGGAGGATATAGGAAAAGTCAAATATCAGAATGAGCAGAATGGGGTGTGTGTGTAAACTGTGATCTGTGTCCTTCCTCTAATGGAATTTTCTAAAATAAGTGTAGGGTGGGGTGAGCTTTGGATAGCTACCAAGGGCAGAGAAAACATGGTAGGAACCTGCAAATCCCTGGCTTTCCCATGGATAACTTAAAATAAACCTAAACACATCTCAGTGTTAATTTCTACGAGGGACTGAAGAGTGGAGCCCTTCATTTCTAGTCTGGTCATGCAGAATTGTGCTCAAGATGCAGCTTCCTTCTGCTCGTGGTGTTTGTTTTTTTTTCTGGAAGCCAGTCTTCCAGTCTGTAGGCATCTACCGGTGTAAAGTCAACTGGGTATTCTGCAGGTTGAGTGAGTTTGGACATGCTAACCGTTCCTCAGCAGTACTTGGAGACAGATCTAGGGGTGTGCACGAATCGGTTTTTTTGCCTTCGAATTCAAGTCAAATCGAATGTCAAAACATTTGATTCAATTCAAATGTTTAAAATCCAAATGTCAAAAAATCCGATTCGAATCTGTAACATTCGAATCTATTCATCCAAATATTAGATTCGTATTTAAAGTTATGAATGTCGACAACATTTGTATCTGGTATACGTATCTGTGCGCATTCTGTATGCATCCCATTTTCATCCCGTATTATAAGCGCAAATATGTATATTATGCGTACAGATGCATATGTAATTCATACGTATATATACATTCAAATAATTGAAACAAATGTTTGGAGCATCTGAAATCCATTTGAATGTCTAAATTCGAATGTTATTAAATCCAATTCAAATTTGAATGTCAACATTCCTCGGATTCGAATTGGATTTTTGAATTTTTGAATATTTGTGCAGATCCCTATCACTTCTTTCCCACCCCTTGGGTCTTTCTGTCTTATTTCTTCTCTCCCTTGGCTGTGGTGGCTGAGGCCAGAGGAGCTCCCTTCCCTCAGTTGATGAGTTTCTTTGCAAAAGCTCCAACAGTGGTACCTGGGGTCACAATCTCCACAAAGATATTTTGGGGCAGTCACAATATATCATCCAAGATGGCACAAGTCAGTGACAGGCAACCTTTTGAGGGTGGTGTGTCACTTCGAGAGAGAAAAAACATAATTTCGCAGTATTTATAGTTTAAATAACAAAAACGTATAATTGTGATATATAACTGTATTTAATAAACCAAAACCCATAAACTGAAGCCACTGTTGACGCGGGATGAGGTCTGGCTGAGGTCAGCGGCAGCCAGAGGCAGCCATGTTGGCTGCCACATGTCCCACAAGGCCAATGCGAAGTACACCCTGAGGAGCTTAGGCAACCTGAATGGGGGAGAAGAGCCGCTGACAACAGGTGATGGCAGGCCCACCTGAGGGCTTCTCAGAGAGCCTTAGAGAGCAGAGCCTCATCGCCGCCACTGAGTCCAGCCAAACGTTGTCAGGCAGTGGCTGCGCGGACCTGAGACGTTTTCGCACACGGGGGTTTGGAACGCGCGGGAGACAGCTCCGGGCGCAGCATTCGCTTTGCTGCGGCCGAGTTTGCGTCCCGGCATGTCCGGAGCTGTCTTCCGCACGTTCCAAATGTAGAGCACTTTAAACTGCTCTACATGCGTTCGGGCGCGCACGAACTGCCCGCAGGCGTTTGGGAGGAGAAGCGTTCGCGCATGCTTCTCTCTCCCTAACAGCCGCGGGCTTGCCTCCCCCGCCGGCGCAGCTTTGACAATCAGCTGTTTTCAGCCAGCGCCGGCTGCGGGAGCCTCCTCAGCTGTCTCCCCGCCCCTTGCCGTCGTTTGCCGGCTAAGACAGCTCACGACACTTTGAGCATTCGCACATGGGCGCTCCGGAATGCGTTTACACGCATCCCTGCGCCCCTCTGTGTGAATGCTCAAAGCGTCGTGAGCTGTCTTAGGCTTCCCGTAATGCGAAAATCCCTCTGGTGCGAGCGGCTCAATGGCAGTTCCAGCAGGACGAGATACCTGGCTTTGTCTTTGTCTATACAGACAAGTTGATGATGAAATGTCCTTCTCGGCATGTGGCCCCATACTTCTCTGTTTGCGGGCACATGTGGCCGCATGTCATCGAAAATGGTTACACATGTCAGTGCTGACACGCGTGTCATAGGTTCGCCATCACTGGCATAAGTTATGAGAACTATGCTTACCTAAGGCCTATTGGCGCTTAGGCCCTGGGATGGAAGTAGGCCAGCTCTGGGACTGGCCATTTGCATTCTGGGAAAGCTGGTTCCACCCAGAAGTGTCCCGGCCTGTCCCAGAGCTGGCCTGCTTCCGTCCAGGGTGTGTAGCATGAAATCGTGCTCCACAAACGGCCCAACCTATCCCCGGCCGTCCCAGAGGTGTCCAGCAGGGAGAGCATTTGTTGCTTTCGGATTTTAAACATTCAAATCCAATTGAATGTTTTAACATTTGATTTGAGTCAAATTCAAATGCAAAATAATAATAATAATTTGTGCATATGAAGATGGGGCATAAATGCAAAAAATAATATAGTTTCAACACAATTTCCCCATTTTAAAAGTAGTCCATTAGTGTGTATTGTGACTTTGTGTGTCTTCAGCCTCCTAGCTCAGGCTGTCTTTAGACGTCATTTACCTATTCTGCTGTTTTGAATATTCTGAGATTATTTCACTTTGCCATTTTCCGTGTTTTAGCATGTTGTACAGCGACACAATACCGTAATCCTGGGATATTAGGTCTATATTCCAAGACTGTATGAACACAATTATCACGTCTGGCTAATTGAATGCTATTCCAAAATAATTTTGGATTTTTGATCTTGTCTGGATACAACTTCAAATTCAACAAGTCGGGCATTTTTATCCAAACTGGCTAGAGTGGGTTTTTTTCATAATTATTGTGGAATGGTCATTGAATTGTCAGACATCTCGTGTAGTTGTTCTGAAATTTTGAAGCAATATAACACATTACAGTTATTGCATGGAAAAAGAACTAATATGTGGACAGTTCTGTTATTCTGATGACACTCTCCAGAAGTATGGATTACTTCTGCAAGACCTTTCGAGAACACAAGTGAGAACTCAATGAGAGCTTTGAAGTTATGGAAGGCCTTAGCTGCATGTTATTTGTTTCCCATGAAGCCAGGATGGAGGGGGTAGAGAGCGTGGATGGGAAGTTCTCAGTGCTGGAGCATAATTGGTGTACTTTGCAGGGTTAAAATGTGCTGGTGTGTTAGAATGATTATGAAATTGAGTAATTACCAAATAACAGCATATAGCGAAATAATTATCGGCAGTCTGAGAAGCTGCATGAAGCTGAAGGAAGGAAGCCATTTTATGGAATTTGCTTCTGGAAGAGGTGGTAAGAGCTACCAGCCTAGATGGCTTTAAGGAAGGCTGAGACAAGTTTATGGATGACAGATGTATCAATGGCTACTAGAATGGATGCCTAAGTACATCTTTGAGGCTGGGGGGACAAGCAGGATGCCTCTAAGGCCATTTGCTGGGACTTGAGAACAGGAGAAGGTTTTCCCTTGTCTCTGCTTGAGATGCCCGTGAGCATTTGGTGGGCCACTGTGTGCAGCAGAATGCTGGACTAGATGGGCTGTGGCCTGATCCAGCAGGGCTCCTCTTATGTTCTTACATTCTTATGTAATTCCGTATTGTAAATTTCCACGCCTCCCCACTTCTTTAGTTCATTGAACTGCAATGATCTATATATAGAAATGGCCCTAAATCTTCACCTGGCTTGCTTACGAGTCCATATAGTACCAGTATTTTCGTGTGTGCTAGGTTTCTCAAAAGACTTCATGTGGTGGTAGAAGGAAGCAGATATCTTCCAACACCAGTAACAGTGATAGTTTGGTGGCTCACCTTGCTTTTCACCTGCTTCAGTCTGTTCCAGAATTAATCCAGCTAGATGAGCAGAAAGCTTGTAGCCCAATACGTGTTCCCACCTGTTGGCCACTGCTGGCCAAGGTACTGAAATAACAAGGTCAGAGGTCAAGCAGCTGCCAACAGTAAAGCTGTGTTAATCTCTCTGAAAGATACTGCTAGGCTGTGCTTTCGCTGTTCCCTCATCCCTAGTCAAAACCAGAATTACAGAAATTAGATGTTTCGACATACATGGTAATGCCAGAGCCTTAACTTTCCTTTATGTTTGTAAATATGCCCAGTTTCTGTCTCCCCCTCCCCTCCCCTGTGCCTATTCCAGTGCTCTATGGAGGAAGTTTACGCTTTGCTTCCCGTCTATGGGATGCAAAATGCAAACTTGTCCGTACGTGCACTAGCGGCTGCCTGGTACACATGAACCCTCTCCCCATGTGTCCAGACACTCAAGATGTGCACAAAGGTTCTAAACATTTGAAATTCAGTCGGACACTTGAATAGATTGCAAATTCACGTTTGAATTTAGACCTTCAAACAAATTTCGAATGTTCCAAAACATTCGTTCGAATTATTTGAATGTACAGATGCGTACAGACCTACGCATCTGTGCGAATATCATAAATATCTGTACTGGATGCATATAGGATAAAACGGGATGCGTACAAAATGCGTATAGATACGTATAACTCATACGAATGTTGACATTTGTGTATTCAGATTCGTATCTAACATTCAGACTAATAAATCTGAATGTGTCGGATTCGAACCGGGTTTTGTTGCATTCGGATTTTAAACATTTGAATCTAATGAAATGTTCTGACGTTCGGTTCGACTCAAATTCGAATACAAAAAAACTTTTGTCCACATATCTGTGAGACACTCACTCAATCGCAGATGGTGTCTGGGTGCCACCATCTTCACCCCCCAATGTTGATGCCAGTGAGCATGCTCTGGTGCCGTCACCCAGGCAACCGTGACATGTCTATATGCTTGCACAGCACATCACGGAATGAGGAAGTGGCTGGCCCAGTGCAGGTGGGCCTGCCTGGAGCCTTACTCGCCCTGGCACAGCTGAAGCTAAGTGCGCACGTGGTGCGTTTAAATGTGCATAGTCGCCTCACGGTGCACTCAGATGCCATTTCTGGTTCAGAAACGGCTCTTAGAAGTGCAGATGCTCCATCCCGGAGGGCGTGCGAGGCTCACTGAGCTACTGTCTTCCTAATAACCTAATTCACGCCACTAACTGAAGACCCAGGACAAGACTCTACAAAAAAAGTGAGGAGAAGGATGATTCCTTTTCAGCTGAAGCCTTTTTTGGATAGAGACAACTTGGCCACAGTTATCCACGCTCTGGTAACCTCTAGGCTGGACTACTGTAATTGCACTCTACATGGGACTGCCCTTGAAGACTGTTCAGAAGTTGCAGCTAGTGCAAAATGCAGCCGCTAGAGTTCTGACTGGAACCACTAATCAGATGCACATCATGCTGGTATGAAAAGGGTTGCACTGGCTGCCAATTCACTACCGAGCCCAATTCAAGGTGTTATCTCTGACTTACAAGGCCCTAAATGACTTGGGTCCCAAACATCTAAAGGAACGCCTTTTCCCATACCAACCTGCCTGTGCCTTGAGATCTGGAGCTGAGGCCCTCCTGGTTGTCCCAGTGCACTCAGTAGTGAAACAGGTGGGCACCCGGAAAAGGGCCTTCTTGGTAATGGCTCCCAGGTTATAGAATAGTCTCCTCCTTGAGGTACGTCATGCCTCTTCTCTGTATATATTCAGGAAGGCGGTGAAGACACACCTCTTTGCCCTGCCCCCCACACAGCAGATACTATTATTTTAGTATTTTAATATGCTGAATCTGTTAAATGTTATTATATATATTATTGGTTTCAATATTGGTTTTAATTTGTTGTTTTAAAGGTTGTT
>MTQE01001418.1:3181292-3233064 GCA_014337955.1 Aspidoscelis marmoratus
CGTCTCTCCAGACTGAAGAGGCCTAGACATTGCAGCATGGTTTCGTAAGGAAGGTGTTCCAGCCCCTTAATCATTCCCGTTGCCCTTTTCTGCACTTTCTCTTTTGAGGTGTGGTGACCAGAATTGTACACAATATTCCAAATATGGCCTCACCATAGATTTATAAAGATGCAAAATGACACTTGCTGACTAAATTTCTATTCCCTTCCTAATTTTTCCCAGCGCTAGTAGGCCCTGAGATGGCTGCCAGCCATACTAGGATACTGGAACTATGTTGTTGCTTTTGCCACATCTTGCAAAGCCCTTACTAGTGCCAGGAGGATATTCATGTCTACTGTGTGTGAATGAAGTGGATAGATGTGAATAGAATGTTTCTTCAGATGTTCCGGGAACTAAAACTCTCAGGAGTCTTTATCACTGACAGTCTTTGCCAGCTATGTGAACAATTAAATAGAAGAGGTGTACAGGACTTAAGAAACATCTAGAGCGTCACACATTAGCCATACCTCTTGTGAAGGGAAATGTTCTATTATGTAAAGCATTTATAAAGAACCCAATGCTGCAGAAATTGAGAATTATGGTAGGGAGGAGTCACAGCAGATCTTCAGAGTAACCTCAAAATATAAAACGGAGGATAGGATGAGAGTTTTGAAGTGGTCTTTAATGACTCCACAGTATTAATATATGAATTAATTTTGTGGGCATCTCTAGGAAGTATTCTCCTTTAGAGTTTGTCATTTTTAGTAAAGCTAGCAAACTAAGCGTGCTTCGTCATTTATGAGTGAAGTAAACTATGTGGACAGAATTTAAATTTCTCTGAATGGGGGTGGGGTGGGGGATTTGCCAAATGGCATGACAGTCCATACATCAGTATGGTTGGATTTAGCCAGAATCATCAAATATCAGTTTCCTATTGTAAACGCACTGTGGTACCAAGATTTTTTTTCATTTTTAAAAAGCAAAGCATGCCATTTTTGTACAGTGATGATGGGGATTTAATAGAAACCTGTTGGGGGAAAGAGGCTGACTGTACAAAGTGATTTTCTTGGTTTGATATTACAAGGTGTAATGATGTGAGAAAGCGCGCCTTAGTTCGGAATTGACTCCAGGCAGCAGAGGTATGGAAGCTGTATCTCCTGTTTCTATTATATTTTAGAAAGAAGCAGACTGTTTACGAGGAGAAGAAAGATTCATGGCCAAACCATGAAATCACTGGGACAACTTCACATTTCTTTTAGCTACCTGTAGAAAAAGCTGAAGACCTACTGTTGCCTTGGTCTCTTAGCCAAATTCTGTTTTCTGTGGCAAGTGCTTGAACTGTAAACAAATTCGGCGCTAAGGGCCTTTCTGTAAGGGACTCTGACCCTTGATAAGAAGGGGCCTAAAGGCCTCCCTTTTGTGTTCCACTGTGAATTATGGGAAGCCCAGCCTGCTCCAAGTGTGCTCCATCCACAATGAACTATAGACTTCAACATCAAATTCTACCACTGTCCTAGAGGTAGTATACTGGACCATAGAGGTTTGTTGTCGAGTATGCCATGGGCAATCCATTTTGGTAGCACAGCAGGGTGCACTGCTGCAGTAGGGGAGCCTGGAGTTCTGAACCTGGCATGGGTGTTAGAACTGGCCAGTCCAATGTGGTCTCCCTGGTCCAGCTCCAGAAGCATCTTGTCCCGGCTTGGGATGTGTTACTAATCTCAGGTGTAGTGGTCCTCATCTACAAGATAATGCCATTCATTGCAGTTACTGTACGTTAGAGATGTGCACAAATTTCAAAACGTTCGAAATTCGATCAAATTCATTCAAATTTGGACATTCGAATTCGAATCCAATGTCTTTAAATTCAAATTTAAACAGTCGAATGAATTTTGGATTTTTAAATCTATTTGAATTATTCAGACATTCATAAGTGTACAGGTTTGTACACGATGCATGCATGTACACATCTTTCCCGCATCTGTACAGGATGAAAACGGGTTGCATATGGGATACATACAGGATACATACAGACGTGTACAGGTGTGTATGGGATGCATAATGATGCATACAGGCACATAGGAATGTTGCTGACATTTGTAAGTGCAAATTTGAATCTAAAATTCAAACGAATAGATTCAAATTTGCTTAATTTAAATTGACTTTGAGTAAATTTGAATTTTAAAGATTCTAATCAAATCAAGTTTTTGGATATTCAATTCGAATAAAATCAAATCCCGAAAATTGCATTTGTGCACACCCCTAGTGTACAGCAAAAACGTAACTGTTATTAAGTAAATTTGCTTGCAGAGTCTATGGTCCATTATCTCTTAGCTTCTGTTTCTCTATCATGAACTCTCTGAGCCTGCTGGAGATTTTGGATAACAACGCCCATCATTCCTGGCTTCTGTCATACAGCTGAGTTTGAGGGAAGCTGTACTCCAGAAAGTATAATAGGCCATAGATTTCCTGTTCATGTATTAACCCACTGGGTTCCTCTTCATCCTACAACCCCAGAAGAGGCAAAGGTTTGTGAAGGTGTGGCCATGCCTTAGCTACACACAGCCGAATGACCCTTTTCCTTTACTGCACCTGAATGCAGCTTTAATCTGAACCAAACTTATGTCTTGAAAGCTATTATGAAAGGATAGTTTGGATGATAAACTTCGAATAGGGATAAATTCAAAGATTTTAGGTGTTCTGCAGCACAGTGGTTTTATTCCCTGGTATATCCATTCCGATCAAAACTAGGATGGGCATAAAGAGCAGGGATGTGCAATATATATATATATTTACATTCTTTTCAAGTTGATTCAAATTATTTAAACTTGAATTTAGTAAAATTCAATTCAAATTAAGCAAATTTGAATCTATTTGCTCAAATTTTTCATTCGAATTTGCACTTACAAATGTTGAGAACACGCACAGATGCCCGTATGCATCTTCCTCACATCCGTACACATCCATATGTGTCCGTACATTTGTGTATGCATCCCGTAGTTATCCCGTACACAACCAGTTTTCACCCCATACAGATCCATACAAATGCGTACAGATGCGGGAAACATGCAGATCTTTAAGTACCCATCGTGTATGAACCCATATGCATACAAATGTCCAGATAACTCGAACAAATAGTCCCGAAATTCAAAATTCGATTCAAATGTTTAAGCTTCCATATTGAGCCTGGTATCTGTAATTTATGAAACCAAAAGTGAACTTTTGCCCATTCATAGATTCAGGAAGGCTTATTATGTGCTGATTCTGTTAGCCAACAACAATATATTCAAAATAGGAAAATATGACCTTGAATTAACACCACACTAAATGTGTAACTCATTTTTTTTTTCATTCTTTTGTCTGTATACAGTGCTAAATGATAATTTTTTCCCCTGTGGTGCTGGCAGGCATTTCTATACTGAAAAGGAAAGATATCCACCCATACTTGGGGGATTTAGCAATAAGCCTAACTGCTAGACGTTTTAAAGAGGAAAACCAACTATCTGTGCTTTGTTGCTTGTTCACCATTATAGTATGTACAGCCTGTCATTTAGCAGACGTGTCATATTACAGAACTGGATATGCCATGTATAATTCTTTAACAAATAAAATAAAGAATGACACTAGATTTTGGATTGTTAGTTTGATAAATTAAGAACTGGCGCTCCAGATGAACACTACAGAACAGCCCAACCCACAAACCAAAGCTAAATATTTCTCCTCCAGTAAGGAATGTTCATGGTCTATTATGCCTTTTCATTTTGTGTGATGGCTTCCAGAACATTAGTAAAAAGAGAATGCAATTCCATTGTGTCAGCTTTGAAGCTATGCAAAGAATACATGCCCTGCTTTTAAACAACTTTGTTCAGTGAAGCAGCTGAATAAATGCAATTAATTTATTTTCTGAGAGTCAGCTGCCAGTTCTCTGATTGGTCCCATTCCTTGGGCTGATCAGGTTAGGTATAAGGTCATTTTGCTATCAGATGTTCCTACTGTGCAAATGCATTGTTACTTCTTATTTCCATACCTTGCGGTCCAAGCATGCTTATCAAATTCTATATGATTCTACATTTACAGATGTATCACTGGCTACTAGAATGGATGCCCATCTTTCAGGCTGGGGGAGGGGACGAGCAGGATGCTTCTAAGGCCATTTGCTAGGATTTGAGAGCAGGAGAAGGTTAGCCCTTGTCTCTGCTTGAGATGCCCATGGGCAATTGGTGGGCCGTTGCGTGCGACAGGATGCTGGTCTAGATGGGCTGTGGCCTGATCCTGCAGGACTCCTCTAAGCTTCTTATGTTCTTATATATGTCACCAAATTGCTCCTTCTCCTTCAGCTGGTGCTTCTATTTGAGTTCTGTAAAGGAAGAAGCCAGTAATGGCAGACAATGGATTTAGCAGGACTTGGTAAAAGCAATCAGTCGTATACAAGATCTGGAATACCAAGATAGACTGTAAATTATATCAAACACAATCTTTGACTCTTCCAGCAGAAACAAGGGACTGAACATTAAAAAAGAAACAATGGCCACATCCATACACACCTTATAAAGCAGCTCAAGAGGTGGCTTAGAAGCGGTAGCATGTGAGGGCAAGTGAAAAATGCATTTTCTGACCTTTAATGTAGATGAGAGGAAACTAGTAATGGTAGCTATCACCTCCAAGCTGCTTTTTTCTCTCTCTCTCTCTCTGGGTGTTTTTCCACTTAGCACTAGAGTCCCCTTTAAGGACCCATTAAGGACCCTTCATGAATCTTTAGTGGATCCTTAATGGGTACTCTAGTGCTAGGATTTATTTCCACTAGCACTAGAGTACCCATTAAAGACTCATCAAGCACCCATTAAGGACCCATTAAGTGCTAAGTGGAAAAACACCCCAAGATTCCTGTTTGCTGTAACTGTGTATGGATGCATCCAAAATGGACTACAATTGACCCACTGAAGACTGTTCCAAAAACAACTATAATGCATCCTGCTTGTGCTCCCTATATTGCTGATATTTGGAAAGTAACAACTTCCATGGTGTGGGTTTAGGTCCGGTGGTACAACTCATGCTTGGCCAGCAATGGTCCAGTGTTCAAGTTTCGCTATGCCTGGACGATTCTATCGACCAGTAAAACTGCTTTCTGAAGCTGTCCTATCATGTTCTGCTCGATGAGTCAGAATAACAGATGACTAGGAATGTGCACAAATATTCCAAATATTAGTTATTCGTATGAATTTGGACAAATTTGGACATTCATATGCAAACTGAATGTCCAGACATTTGTACTTTAGTATTCATACCAATACGAATATTTTGAGTTATTCGTATGAATAATTCAGACATTTGTATGTGTCCGGATAGGTATGCGTTGTGTGTGTATCCGTACGCATCCGTACAGATACGTATGAGATGAAAACAGGATGCATCTGGGATGTGTACAGATGTGGACAAGATTCATATCATTGGATACATATTGAATATTTGCACAAATAGACACAATTGCATTCGTATCGGTTTGAATGTCCAGATATTTGTTTTTTTTCTTTATTTGTATGAATTTGGATTTTTGAATATTCGATTCATTACTAATTGAATGTGAAAAATTGCCTTCATGCACACCTCAACAAATGACACACTCCTTCATTGTGAAATCAAAGTGCACACTGGCCAAGTTCTTCTTGTGCCTAAATCCAAAAATTCTAATCTACTCATCTATCCATCTGTCTATCCATCACTATACCCTAAGGTCACGAGGTGGGTTTCAGCAGTTTGAAACCTATCAAAAGCATTAAAAACTATTTTAAAGCCCACTATTTTCACAAAGCAAATAGCATGTGTGTTTTCTTTGTTGCCAATGCAATCTCCAGTGTGATTGCTATTCTGGAACGTAGTCTGGACATGTGTCTTATGTGGGGAAATTAGCCTTTTCCAACCATAAACTGAAAAGGATCAAAGCCTGAAGGTTTTAATAATGATAGGCAGGCAGGCAGAAGAATAGAAATATTTTCATGCTCAGTTTTTTTCCAATACAAAATAAAAGGCTTTATTAAAACTCAGCAAAAAGCTTAAAAACCAGGAAAAATGACAACAACTAGTCACAATTACCTGTCAGTCATCAATAATGGTCAACAACAGAGGAAAAGAGACAAACAAATGGGTTTCACTTCCAAAATAAAGATACCCAGCTAGTGTGTAGATAAGTGTCTGGGGACAAGCTTTTCCTAAGCTAAATCCTGCCCAACACTAAGGAGAAAGTAGACTAAAAACAAGAGCTATTAATCTCATGACAAGGGTCTTCTCCAGGCAGATCTTCACAAGTTCAAGAGGGTTCCTGCACGTGCAGAAACCAGGTACCAGGTTTGGAGGCTCCAGGGGCACCACCAAGGAGAATGCCAGCAACAACAACCTTTGGGTTTATTTGTGACACAAGCCCAAGTATGGACCAGACAACACCCAGACATGGCATGCCCAGAACAGAGATCCCAGAATCTCTGGTAGATATCCAGCTAAGGATACCCTGTAGCCAGTGATTTAGCTCAGTGGGGCTGCAAAGCAGCATAGAAACAAGATTCAGCTTGAGTAAAAATGAGGCTTAAATTTGGCAGGGAAAACCTCCCAGGAATCTTCAGAGAAGCTGGGGCTTCTTGCTCTGGTTCCCAGTATAACACTGGGAAAATCACAGTTTTTGAACTGTGTCTTGAGGCAGCTTTGCAAATGAATTCATGTACCAGTATATATGGAGAAATGGATGTATAAATAACTATAGTGATCTATAGTATAGATCTTCAGGGTGACCTGCCTGCTCTCCTATCTTGTGTATTCTATATCAACAGGGCTTTGGCTATATAAGTCTGAGGACTATCCTGTCCGCTAAAGAGACTTGGTTGCACAAGCCAAATTGCAGAATCTCCTATACAGGTGGTAAAGAGTGTGCAGTGCACAACAGCCAAGCAAAGGTGAGATGTTCAAAGGATCAGCGGGGGCTTCCTTGACTCTATAAATCTTATTCTTTAGTGTCAGTAACTTGTTAGTTGGACTTAGAAACTGCAGGGACACCATTACCTGCGATGTCTCTGGGGAGTTTCCCCAAAATGTTGCACCACGCTGCCCAATGCTGGCAGAACATAGATTGCACCACCTTGACCTGGAGCACAGCCGCCGTTCCTCAAGCCATCAGGATGCAAACACAGTAGGGGAGTGCTGGTGAGCTAAGGCAACGAGGTCCATGGTCCTTGATATAACACTGGCAGCTGGAAAGGAGGATGGGGCTCCTGAAGACAGGAGAGTATTTTGGAAAGTATAGTTTCCCATGCAGACAGCACCTGCTGAAATTCTCTTCCATGCCATGGTTAAAAATGCTGGAGACCTATCCTTTCCATCTGAACCACTTCCCCAAGTGCAGACCAGGTAAGGCCACTGACACGCTCCATGTGTGCCTTCTGAATTTCCTTCTAGGGCACCATCGCTAACAGATAAAGCATATTGTGTGAATGATTTTCCATTTATCTAGCAGTGTCAAACCTATTATGACCTAGAATCAGTCTGTGGTGAAATAATAGCTGTCATAGATGTCCTTCCAGCTCTAATTAATAAGGTTGCCATCATATCTGAATTATCACATACTTCCTGGAGCTTTCTGAGGTTAAAGGATGCTTTTTTTTTTCTCACCGTGATCTTTGAAACGTACACAAGAGAAAGGGAAGTTGCAGGAAAGGGGGAAACGCTGGAGATTCTTTCTGGTGACAGTCTCAAGCGTTAAAAGTTTAATTGAAAAGCTAAATATTTATTAAAAGATTCTACTCATTATTGTTGTCACTTGTGAGCCAGTTTGTTGTAGTGGTTAAGGAGCTGGACTCTTATCTGGGAATATCGGGTTCAATTCTGCCCTCCTCCATGAAGCCAACTGGGTGCCCTTGGGCTAGTCACAGCTCTCTTCTGAGCTCTCACAGCCCCACCTACCTCACAGGGTGTCTGGTGCGGGGAGAAGGTTTGTCAGTTGCTTTGAGTCCCTTAAATGGGTGAGAAAAGCAGGATAGAAAAACCGACTCTTCTTCTTCTTCTTCTTCTTCTTCTTCTTCTTCTTCTTCTTCTTCTTCTTCTTCTTCTCTCACAGCCTCACCTACCTCACAGGGTGTCTCTCCGTGTTTGCGTATCCTATATAAAAATGATTTAGCCGACCGTGTGTGGTCTCACGGCTATTGAATTACTGTAAGTCAACTTTATCAACACACTTTCCTCTAGGAAATCCTGTATAAACTGCTGATCAGGGTGGAGATCTTACCATTAGTGTATGATTTAAACATAACTGGAATAAAAAGAGATAACACAAAATTGCTTGTCATCTAACAGTTTGTTTCCAGAGGTCCAATTGCATTTTCCTTCTGTATTTACATTTCCCTTTGTTTTGTTTTACTTTTGTCCCCTTCATGTCATTTCTTGGAAATAAGATCAGATCATGTCCTGATTTTATTGCCACATGAGAACATTGAACAAATGTGGAGTCATCTTCTGTTGCTTTGGTTTTAGCAGGTGTTCTCTGCTCAGATAGAAAGCACATACTCTTTTATCACACACTGACTAAAGTAGAATAAACATTATATATGTGTGTGTGATTTATTTTCATAGCAACAGGAGCCATGATTTTGAATACACAGAAGTATGCAGATCAAAGCAAGGAAGGTGTGGGAAAATACATGGAGCAATTTTGATTAATTGCTTCTTTACTCTCGCTGGACATGCAAAATTGTATATGTACTTATCAATTGGCTGAGCAATCTAAAGGGTTATCTGATTAATGATTGATATTAATTATAATACAAGAAGTGCTGGGAGCCAGGGACAAGGTTGAAGAAGAAGAGTTGAAGAGTTGGCTTTTCTGCCCCACTTTTCTCACCCATTTTAGGGGACTCAAAGTGGCTGACAAACCTTCTATTCTTCTCCCCACAACAGAACACCCTGTGAGGTAGGGGGGGCTGTGAGAGCTCAGAAGAGAGCTGTGACTAGCCCAAGGTCAGCCAACTGGCTTCATGGGGGAGGGCGGAATCGAACCGGGTATTCCCAGATAAGAGTCCGGCTCCGCAACCACTAGATATTGTACAATATAATATGAAATACACACAGAACTAGGGATGTGCACAAATATTCTAAACATTCAAAATTCGATCAAATTCAATCGAATGTGGACATTTGAATTCAAACAGAATGTCTTCACATTTGAATTTAAACATTCAAATGAGTATCAAATATTCCAAAACATTTGTTTGGATGATTCAAATGTACAGATACTTATGTACGGATATCATGCCTATCTGTATGCATTTGTGCTTATAATGCAGAACAAAAATGGGATGCATGCAGGATAAAACGGGATGCGCACGAAATGCGTACAGAAACATATAACACAGACGAATTTTGTCGACATTCGTATCTTCAAATTGGTATCTAATGCATCGGATTAAAATCAGGTTTTGTTGCATTCGGATTTTAAAAATTCGAAATGAATCAAATGTTTCGACCATGGAATCAACTCAAATGCAAATGCAAAAAAAAAAAAAAACCATTTGTGCGCCTCCCTACACAGAACTGCTCCACCCCTAGACAGCCGTGTCCCACTGACATTTGGGTGCAGCCCTTGAGTCTCAGCGGGCGAGTGTCAGGGTGAAGCCCTTCGTCTTTTGTTCCTGGGCACACACCCTGGTTGCTGACAGTTCTTGAAAGTTTCACAGACTGTGAAAAGCTATGTTCAGTCACAGCCACTAGGTTGCAGTGCAAATATGTCCACAGTATTTGCCATGTCGCAGAGAATATATATTTTTTCCTTTGACCCTTTCTTAATTCTGCATATAAGAGATTTAAGGGAACTATTACTGGAAAGTAGTAAAATGTCATCTGTTTGATCCAATTCGTTCCTTCCTGTTCAAAGTTAATCATATGATGTTGCTGGGAGGGCCGGGTTAGAGATACTGGGTTACTGACCTTTCCTTGGATGACCTATGAAATCCCCAAGTGGTTTTCACCACAGCTTTGAGCCAGAGATTTCTGTTTTAGTTGGCACCTTCCGTGATTGTGTGGACACTCCCCTTCGTCAGCATCCTTTCCTGTCAACGTTTATTATCTTTACAAAGTTTGGCTGAGGGTGACGTATTTGGCCATAATTTGACTGCTCCATATTTTATGGCACGTAGGACAGGATGCCTGTGCTTTTGCTGACGGATGGTTGCAACGCCAGAACAATCTTGAACATAGTTTCATGTGCAGTGCATTAATCTGATTTGCTTGTCCTTCTTTACTTTGAAACCATATCATGGAATTAAAGTGTCCTAGGGTGTTTTTCCACTGTCACTAGAAGTACCCATTAAGTACCCATTAATGGGTACAAAAATGCCATTACGTACCCATTAATGGGTACTTAATGGGTACTTTTAATGACATTGGAAAAACACCCCTAGTCTTCTTTCACAACAGAAGGAAATTTGCTTGATGCTCCAAGTTGGTGCAGTAGAAGCTACCACTTGCTAAATGTGGTTTTAACACCGGAAATCGCATTGTTCAATGCAGCATCAGGGAAACGAAGGGCAAATAAACAATATTTATTGGAACAAATGGTACCATATGCTGCACAACCACAGGAGTACTGGGATGGAAGGGTAATACAAAATGGACAATAGAAAACTGGTATAAATATCTAATGGAACACTATAGATTTGAAAAAATAATGGAATTAAGATTTAAAATCCAAGGTCTGGAACTGCACTCCAGGGTGGAAGGACTTATTATATTTCTCATTGGGACCCCAAGCAACAGAATTCCTGAGAGAAGAAATAATAAGACTATTTCTTTTTCCAACTAAAGAAGAAAAAGAGAAGAAAGATCTAAAAGAGGTTGTCTTTTGGTGGTGGTGGTGGGGTGCATGATAGCCACAGTTTTGTGTGTATTTTATTGTTATTTTTGTACTGATAATATTTTTTTAAATAAAATTGTTCTTGGGGGAGTATATGGGTGCTTCCGCATTTGCTGCAGAGAAACAGCTCAAAGAAGAGCCGATTCTCAGCGATCTGACCTCCCGGGGATCCATCCCTATTCCAGACGTATCCAAAGGGCCCTCATGCATCTGCACAGGCACGGGGATGCTGGATCGGGCTGCAGGATCGCCTTGGTGCTACGCAGAAGCCGCAGCGCCCATTCCAAAGGGCATCCAGCCTCCCGCGCCGCTGACGCCACCCCCAGAGTCGTGGGACTGGGACATGCAGCTGCCAGTCACTGAGTGTCTCTGGTGGTGCGCGATGCGCAGGGGAGGGTGGAAGGAGTCAAACCGGCCTGCTTCCGCCCTCCCCAAGATGGCGGCCACAGGGACATCCATCACTTTGCCTGGCCATGCACGGAAGCATCCTGCTTCCACGTGGATCCAGGCAAAGGGACAGATTGAAGGCCTAATTTTTTAGGTCTTCATTTTAATCCATTTTTTGGTGGTGAGACCCGTTTTAGAAACGGATCTCACATGCCGAAATGCGGAAGCAGCCTCTTGGAAGGGTTGCTAAAGAGGTCTCCAGTGTGGAAGATAAGTACATAAGGGTCTTAAATGGGTCTTAAATGGGGGGTTAAAACGGTTTTCGCAACCAATGCGGAAATACCCTTTTCCTCCTTCACAATAAATGTTTGTTTAATGCTTCCCTCTACAGAACTTCTTTTTCTAGGTGTAGGCATTTTGAATATGTTGAAATAGCCCTTCAACAGTGCAGATGTTGTTAAAGGAACTTTTAGGGTTTATTATTACTATTCAGGTACTCCAAAAACAACACCAACACTCTCTTGTACACAGATGTCTGTTGTTGGTGCCCTGGCATGTAGACCTGGAGAAGTTGGGAATAGGACTGTGCAGTATAAAGGCCTCCCTCAGCCTTCCTTCCTTCCTTCCTTTGGGTGCCTATAGAATGCCCTTTGCTGGCACAGGAATGGAGTGGCTAGCCATATTTGATGGGTTACTGGCTCTTCCGCTGACTGATCTGATCAAAGCCTTTGTGGTCATTTGATGATGAGAGACAGCTTGGTCTAGTGGTGAAGGAGCTGCACTCTCATCTGGGAATACTGGGTTTGATTCCACTCTGCTCCACAAAGCCAGCTGGGTGACCTTGGGCTAGTCACAGCTGTCTTCTGAGCTCTCACCTGCCTCACAGCATGTTCTGTTGTGGGGAGAACATAAGTTTTGTTTTGAGTCCCCTTAAATGGGTGAGAAAAGCGGGGTAGAAAAGCCAACTCCCCTCCTCTTTCTAGCAGGCCTATCAAGTTTCAAGCTACAGAACTCTCTGTGACAAGTTTTAGCCATAGGTGTTGTTTGTGGGAAAATTGTGGGAGGGAAGGGGATGCTACAGAAGCGCCTTCTAAAACAGTGTGTGTGTGATCCCAACGTGTTTACTCCTAGAAGAGCAATCTTAGGTGGAGGGAGAATGCAACTATCATACTTCTTCAAATTTTTCCTTTCAAAAAATAAAATAGGCTGTGCCAGTTTGAGGAGATGGAAGGGAAAGGCATAATTCAATTCAAAATTCAAGAATCTGAATTTTCAAAAATTCCTACTCGAATCCAGATTATACGAATCGAATGATATGGATGCAGGCAACATTCGCATCTGATTTTCAAATTTGTGTGCCTCCCGTTTGCATCCTGTGTTCTATGCACAAATAGATCTACATTCGGATGCAGTATAAACAGATCTATTCAGTCAAATTATTTGAAAATCCCTATGGGATTTCCAATAATTCAAAATTCGATCGAATTCAGAAATTCAGATTTTCATGTATCCGATTCGAATTTGATTGTCAATCTTCATTGAATTCAAATTGGATTTTTGAATGTTTGTACATATCCCTAGTGGACATTTCATCTCTACAGATTGGCTTCAATGATCACTCTCATTTTTACTAGGTTACAACCTCAGAATAGCTGGAAAAGTTTTCAAAAAAGACACGTTTTATGATTTTAAGACATTTTGGCCCTTGTTGGTCTCTGCTCCACTTGGGGCCTATTTGCACTTAGGCCTCTGGTATGCAATTAGGACAGCTTTGTACCAGAGCGAATAGGCCCTTAGTTGCATTGGGACAAACATGCTTCCAGAATAGACCACTTGCCCGATGTTGTTATGGCCATATAAAACTGCCACACTGAGTTATATCACATAATTTTGAAAGAAAAAAATGGATAAAGTATACTGAGCATGAAAATGCTAGTCAAACACAGCTGCTGCTGCTGATATTGGCAACCCTAGAAAGAATTAATTTCTTATATATGAGAGATAACCTAGACGAAGCATCAAGTTCTAATGCTTGTTTTGAATTCAAACCTTATGGAAGCCATGAACTTCAGAAGATTTAGATCAACAGTTTAGTCTGTAGATTTTGGTTATTATTCCTTTAGCGATGGCCAGTGGTTTTGTTTTGTTTTTTCTCATTTCCAGTCGCTCTACCATTCTAATTATGAATAATGCATTAAATATTTTCCAAAAGAATTTTCTGTATAAACAGCTACTGTTGTGTCGGGAATATTAAGAGATAGGGAGAAGTCAATATTGCGAAGGAGGGGGAAGTATTTCAAATTGTAGCATTAATTTCTTGCAAAAATGCTATAGCTATGTGATCTTACACACACACACAAATCCAGCTGCGTTCAGGGTAAAAGGATCTGAGTCTTATGGTTTTCTGTGTAAGTAGCAAGCCTTATACTCATTCACCTTGCAAATATCTCAAAAGGAGCATATGGACATGTGTACAATTCTAGAAAGAAAATGGCCGTCCAAGGAGATGCTGCAGAGATAATCCAGGCTCCTTGCAAAATTCTACGACTAACTTGAAACTTGGCGATGAACTATGCTAAACTTGTATCCTTATGCCTTGTTTTCTATACTCTCATGGCTTATAACAGTTAATCCTGTAAACCTGATGGAAGAAAGGGCACATCATCCCAGTTTACCCACCTCCTGTTATTTTCCCCATTTAAGCTATTGGCTCCATGGAACAGCAAAGGAACACAAACAGAAACACAAATTCATTAATTATTATTTGCCTTTATTGCCTCCTTGTTCTTCTCCAAAGATCCCTCAAATATAAAATGGGTTAAATTCCATTAGAACTTCAAAAACCGTAATAACACATAAAAACAGGAAGCAAATAGTAGGAGATATATGATACTATCCCAGGTTACAGAATCCAGCTTCTAGGAAATCCCAGGTAACAAGCATATAATGAAACCTAAGTCTGGACACAGCTACTGCATCACAAACTCTATTTCCCTGAGATAGATAAGTCCAGCAAAGTAGTTAGTAGCACTTGGAGACTAACAGGAGAAGAGTTGGTGGCATGAGCTTTTGGAGACAAGTCTACTTCTTCAGATGCTAGGAGGCCCATTGGGCCCCTTAGCATATGAAGAAATGGTCGTGCCCATTGGGCCCCCTAGCATCTGAAGAAGTAGATGTGCCCATTGGACCCCCTAGCATCTGAAGAAGTAGACGTGCCCATTGGGCCCCCTAGCATCTGAAGAAGTAGACGTGCCCACCGGGCCCCCTAGCATCTGAAGAAGTAGACGTGCCCACTGGGCCCCCTAGCATCTGAAGAAGTAGACAAGCCCATTGGGCCCCCTAGCATCTGAAGAAGTAGACAAGCCCATTGGGCCCCCTAGCATCTGAAGAAGTAGACGTGCCCATTGGGCCCCCTAGCATCTAAAGAAGTAGACGTGCCCGTTGGGCCCCTAGCATCAAAGAAGTAGATGTGACCATTGGGGCCCGTAGCATCTGAAGAAGTAGACGTGCCCATTGGGTCCCCTAGCATCTAAAGAAGTAGATGTGGCCATTGGGCCCCCTAGCATCTGAAGAAGTAGACGTGCCCATTGGGCCCCCTAGCATCTGAAGAAGGAGACGTGCCCATTGGGCCCCCTAGCATCTGAAGAAGTAGACATGCCCATTGGGCCTCCTAGCATCTGAAGAAGCAGACGTGTCTACAAAAGCTCATGCCACCAGCCCTTCTCCTGTTAGTCTCCAAGTGATACTAACTACCTTGCTGGACTTTTCGAATTAGACTAACACAGCTATTTCTCCAATATTGACTACTCTGAGATAGATAGTAACTTTGGATCCCCAAGGTTTTTACCCTGCATTGCACCAGTTTCCACAAATGTGAGATCTTGTATCTAAGGTGTTTTCCTATCAATCCGTATTTTCTGTAGCCTGCTTTTTTTCTGCACAGAAAGTATGGCCTTCCATTCCATTTTTATTTATATACCACCTTTCCAAAATAAAATTTTGCCCAAGGCGGTTTACAACAAACAGAAAACATAAAATGCAAAGTAATCAAAACAAAATTAAAAAGGACACTTTGCCCTTTATTCTTCTTAAGTCAACCAGTCACTGGCTGTGTGGGCTATCTAGCCACATCTTTGCAGACAGCTTGGAGATGAAGCATAAAGATCTTTAGGCTTTTAAAAAGTTTGTGCTCTAAAGTGTTCGATCTTTCTTTATTTGGACCTTTCTGCACTGGGCCTTATTCCAGGTGATATCCCAGAATAGGACCTACCGTTCACATGCTGCTGCAAACTAGGGCATGCCCCACCAGGACCTGCTGCCGGAGTCTGCACTAGCATTCTGATGGCAGGTTGCTGTCTTGGGATGAAATCCAGAATAATGTCCAGTGCAGAAAGGACGTTTCTTTGCTTTTCTCTCACTCTTCCCATCCTTTTCTTCCACTGTTGTAACTTGCTAATCTGAGAGGGTTATATTTTTACATTTTATTGTTTTGTATTTTATTGTATGATGTCACCCAACCTAGAACCTTCTGATGAAGAGCAGGTGGGTGGGTGGGTGGAGCTTTGACTTACTTCCCTATTTTGTGGAAAATTCAGCACCAGCTTTTCAAGAAATTGATTTTTCTTTCCCATCACATTTTCACTTTGTGTTTCCTTTACTTATTCATCAGTTGTGTTTTCCTTGTTGCCCAGAAGGGCAAGGACTGCCGTTATCTTGGGTGGTTTTTTTAGTAACTCTAGGACTGAGAATTGGACGAGTTCAGAAGAGAGAAAACCAACAGCCTTGTTAATTGTAGACTTTGCACCTTGATTCGAAGCTTCCAACCAGATCAAAGGTCTTTTCTGCACTGGGCCTTATACTGGAGTATATTCTGGAATAGGGACCTGCTGTGCATATCCTAAAGCTGACTATGGCGGGCTCCCCCTGAGGCCTGCTGTAATATGCCTTAGCATGCAGACTACAGGTCCCTATTCCAGGAAATATCCAGAATAAGGACCAGTGCAGAAAGTGTTGGACTGCAGCTTCTTAATTCACTGCCATGTTTAATTCTCTGGAATGATAGGCAGACAAAGGTTGGTGGGATTTCTGATCTTAGTAGCATAGGGAGTAAATTCAGTGCAGCTTTACTGACATTTATGAGTAATCTAGAATTACATTGATGTAATTTGGAACTTATTTCATCCCGAGTACATTTAATTGAAGATCAAATCTACCTCTCTGCTCACACAAAGGGTAGCATTTAGTTCGTTTCAGCTATGATAAATTATTTGCATCAGAAATGCTGACTCCCTAAAACCTGAGATTTTGGGAAATGTTATTTATGCTAAAAGTATTAATTCCTAATAGTTTTTGGTCTCCTGCTTTACCACTTCTCATCTTGCTCTCATTTCTGGTCATTATCCCACACTGCATCCCATATGTAGGCCTCTGG
The DNA here is from genome assembly GCA_014337955.1 of Aspidoscelis marmoratus. Classification (NCBI taxonomy): domain Eukaryota; kingdom Metazoa; phylum Chordata; class Lepidosauria; order Squamata; family Teiidae; genus Aspidoscelis; species Aspidoscelis marmoratus. The sequence continues at coordinate 3,197,972 of MTQE01001418.1, forward strand.
CAGCCCAAAAAGTACGATTTGTGTTTTGATTTTCTTAGCCTGTGTGCTAACTTGCAGTGACTGACACTGGAGTTTTGCCAGTTGGTTGTTTATTTTGTTACTGCTACAGGAAAAATATTCGTCAGATATGTTTGGGGTTTTTTAGGTTGCCAAGGGTCCAGAGAAGAAAGCCTTGCTTGTGTTTCTGATCTTAAACATGACATGTAGGGCTGAGTCGAAACAGCTTCCTTAGTTTTATGCTCATTATTGTTAAAAAATACCCCTGGTTTTCGGTTTTCCAAAGAGTTCTCTCAGATGATGGTCACAATGATAAGGAGAGGAGACATGATCACGGTCCTCAAGTATCTGAAAGGCTGTCACAGTGCAGAGGGATCGTCCCTATTCTCACTTGCACAGGATGGGAGGACTAGAAACAATGGGATGAAACTTCAAGGGAGTCAATACATATTAGATATTAGGAAAAACTTCCTGACAGTGAGGGCGACCAGTCAGTGGAATAGGTTGCCATGGGAGGTAGTGAGCTCTCCCCTTCACTGGAGATCTTCAAGTGGAGGCTGGACCTACATCTGTCTGGGATGGTTTAGGAAATCCTGCATTGAGCAGAGGGTTGGACTTGATGGCCCTAGAGGTCCCTTCCAACTCTGTGATTCTACGATTTGATAACCAAAGGAAAGCTAGTGAAACTTGATAGCAAATGGGCAGCCATGGTAACACCTTCACTCAGGAAGGTCCAAATGAAGGGTGGAAAGTCCACAAATAAAATGGATAGAAATTAAAAGATGTGAGCAGGCAGGCTTGAAGATGGACTGAAGAAGGTTTAAAGTGAAGGTGTGACCATGGCCAACATGTTTGACCCTTGAGTTATTTTGATAATTGTGAAGGCGAATTTGCAATGCCTGGCTTAACAGACCTAGAAGCATGCTAGAAGCCTTCTGTCCGCATGCTGAAGTCTGGGGGGCGTGGGGGGCACCAGTGTGTGACAGAGAGGCACCTAGTACAATAAACCAGTGAGTACAGAATTGTCCCCAAGGCAGCATTCAAGAAAATTCCACTTTTGTCCACAATAGAGAATCAATTTCTTGTTGACCTGAAGGAGGTCCCCTGTAGTTGGCACTGAGGAGCAAAATCAAGAAATTAGTATGGGTCTCTCCGCAGTCTGAATGCGTATGTGTGTTTGTGTGTGCTTTCTTCCCCACTGGTTTTACTGGAAAACATTTAACAGTAGTGCAGCAGAGCAGGGGCAGGGTGAGAAGGAGATGCTATGGGGAAAGATGGACCATGATCTGTAGTTATTATGGCAAAAACTGGAATTTCCTCAGACTCTGAAGGGATGAGAGTTTAGAGGTGACAGGGACACAGCAGTGAAGTCAGACAGGGAAAGCTGAAAGAGGGCAAAAGTCTTAGGAATATTAGGAAGAGATAGAGAGGCTATAAGGAAGTAGTTTTGAGGTTTATGCTAAATCCAGGCTTTCACGTCTTGGGGTCCATGTGGTGGAGTTCTAGCCAAACTACATGTCCAGCTGGTGATGCTCCAGCATCTCTATGCCAAAGCAACATTGAAGACAGACTGGCATGGAAACCCAAGAGCCAAGGGCATGGCATCACAAGTGCCTAAAAATAATTAGTTCTACCACTCCACGGCTGTATGCGCCTCCCAGTTTGTCACTGGCTCTTTGGTTCTCTCTTTCTCTCTTCGCTGTTTCTTCAATTTTTCTCGACAGGGAAAAAAATGGGCTGACATGGAGGCAGAGGGACTTGTGAGTGACCAGGGATTGTCCTACCAATCCAGTCTAGCCTTGTTGTTGCTCTACTTGCTTCTGTGTGAGCTAGAGAAAAAGTAATGCTGGAGGAATGGCAGTTGTGTCTGGAGCCTGTGTAGATGTGTATTATGTAGACAGGAGAGAGAGAGAAGGAAAAGATTTCCCCATCTATATTAGGGAATGTGCTGAATTTCAACATTCGAATTGAATAGAATACCCCAAAATTCGAATTTAAACATTTGAATCAAATTTTGAATTTCAGGACTATTCGTTCGAATTATCCAGACATTCATATGTGTACGGGTTAGTACAGGATGCACACTTGAAGATCCGCACCTTTCCTGCATCCATACGCATTTGTATGGGACATTTGAATCCGTAAGGGCATTTGCACCGAGTGAAAAAGGAGGTTTCAGCACCTGGACAGCGCTGAGTGAGTTTAATGTAAGGCCACATCCCCATGCAACCCGTTTGGGTCTGATTGGGCATGCATAGGACCGGGAGCAGGTCCAAGAGCCAGTCTTGCCCATCCCCATGCCATTTCCGGTAACGTGGGCTGGGTGTGGGTTGGGTGCAGATGCAGTCGTCCCCATGCAAACCACACCAGAAGGGGAGCAGCGCTATCTCCTCTCCACCCACTCTCTCCTCATTGGAAGCCGGATTCTTGTCAGCCCACCCCTGTGCCTCCAGCTGCAAATGCTGCCCCCCCCCCTTAGTGGCACAGAAAGCCAGGACTGGGCTGAGAGGCAGTGATTTTTTTAAAAAAAAATTAAGTTTAATACATTTTTCAATAATTCTTAAAACCCCAAAGCTGCTACGAGGTTTGGAAGCAGTTGAGCAGTTTTGCATACCTCCGCTATACCAGGAACTGTGAGAACGCCCAGCAAGCTTAAAAGGGAGAAAATCAAGCCATTATCACGATCGCCTTAGCGATCAGGAAACAGGGCTGGAAATATTTGGGAAAGGGGATAAAATCAAGCCATTATCCTGCCTGCCTTGGCAGTCAGGAGCGGGAGTGGAATATTTGCTGTGGAAAAGGGACAAAATTTAAATTATTATCCTGCCTGCCTTGGCGATCGGGATTTTTTCACTCCCAGAAAATCTCAGTGGTTGCGATCTGCAATGTACAGGGCAGGAACGGCAAGCACACTCTGCCTCCCAATGACATGAGCGCCAATCTCCTCCCCAAATAGCCTGGGACAGTCCCCATGCGCAGGCACTGCTCATTAAGCAATGTGTGCTGGACTCCCAATCCGTGCCCAGACTTGTTCTTTCGGGTACCAGGTTTGGTCCTAGTCTGCTATGGTTTGGAGTGATATGATCTGCGGGAATCGGACCAAATAAAAAATGCATGGGGACACCCTTCGCTGAACCCGATTTCAGTACTGGACCAAACATGCATGGGGACACACCCTAAGTCTATGGAAAGGAAAATTCTTGCTCCTTTTACTCTGAGGCTTGTAAAATGGAGGAGTGAAGAAAAGGAAGCCGGGGGAAAGCTATGCAGCCTAGAGGTTACTACACTTGCCATGCCATTTGGGTGCCTTGCAGTACAAAAATGTGTGCAACTCCGCCTGGAGTGCAAATGCAGCGTAGGGTAGTATTCTACCCAAAGGAAGTATTAAAACAACGCACACAATAGACATAGAAGTACAAAGTGACTTAGCTACCATACACAAGCCAAAGCAGCTCCTTTTCTAACTATCTGAAAACATCAAGTGAAAGTGGAAAACGATCTGAGGTACCCTTTACCATGGAACTTGCAACTCGCCTTTACCAGGGTGAGGTTCAATCTGCTGGACGTCAAGATGACTCAAGGACAGTACCTGAAAATTCCAGTCCAAGAGAGACTCTCTACACGTGAAGACAAAGTTGTGGAGGACATGACTCGTGTTTTTTTTTTTAAACTGCACTTTTTACAATAGTATTAGAGAGCAATATATATCATCTTTTTTAGCAAATTATCAATCATCGGACATCAGAGATAAAATGCATAGGCTTCTAAGTGCAACTGATAAATGCATGACCACTCGAGTGGCCTTGTTTATTATCAAGGCTGCCAGAATTTGTGCTGCTATGTCAGTGATGGTGAACCTTTTGAGCTCGGTGTGTCAAAATTTGCAAGAAAACCTAGCTTAACTCGGGTGCTGTGTCACATCTAGAAATATCCATAATTTTGGAATATTTGTAGCTCTAGTAAAAAAGTTATATTTTCGATATATGTATTTTATTAAAAGCAAAAACAAATAATTCTTTACATTAGTGACTTTTGTTGCTGAATTTCATTTGCTAATATTCAGTTGAAAGTTGGTATTTCATATGCTTCAAGAACAAGCAAGCACTAACGTCCAGGTGCCAGGGTGGCCATGTGTGTCACCCAAAAGGGCTTGGTGTGTCACCTGTGACACGCGTGTCATAGGTTGGCCATCACCGTGCTATGTTTTAGATTTAGTATTTTACCAATGAGTGTAACTAGTCTTATTTTTAGTTTCATTTTGTGGAGGAAGAAGAAGAAGAAGAGCTGGCTTTTCTACCTTGCTTTTCTCATCCATTTAAGGGACTCAAAGTGGCTGACAAAGCTTTTCTATTCTTCTCCCCACAACAGATCACCCTGTGAGGTAGGTGGGGCTGTGAGAACTCAGAGGAGAGCTGTGACTAGCCCAAGGCCATCCAGCTGGCTTCATGGGGGAGGGCGGAATCAAACCCAGTATTCCCAGATAAGGGTCCGGCTCCCTAACCACTAGACCAGACTGGCTAGAATACTGTACTGTATTCTTTGTATTTTATTTCATGATATGGTCAGTGGACTAATAATTGAACTTAGTATTCTACCAGTTGTAGCTTCCTGAATGGTACCAAAAGCCTACAGTACAAGTAATAAGTCACTACTGCCTTAATCTAAGAGCTTTGCCACTGTTATGGTCTGCCAGGTAGATCCATACTAAGCTCAGTGATATGAAAACCTCAGAAGAATCCCATTCTCTTTGGAAAAACCTGTGCATTTAAGAGACATAAATTAAAGAAAATGTGGGTGAACGACTATTTTGTTCTGGTGAGGATTTTTGCTAACATGCACGCAGATTGTTAACAGTAAAATCGAGGCAGATCTCCAAATGGCCGATGGCACTTCTTAAGATAGTCAATAGTTCTCATTGTTTAATGGAAAATAAGTATACTGTTCATTCGTTTCCTTATAAGAACATAAGAGATGCTCTACTGGAACAGGCCGCAGGCCATATCATCCAGCATTCCGTCTCACACAGTGATCGGCCAATCTCTTCTGGGCTTTTTCAAACAGAAGATGGAAGCAAAGTTCTCACCTGTACTTGACTTCTTCAGATTAGGGATATCCACGAATGTATCTTTGACATTTGAATCCGAGCAGGTTCAAATGTCAAAAAATCAGATTCAATTCGGATATTTAAGATCCGAATGTCCTAAAATCCTATTCGAATCTGTAACATTCGAATCCGTACATTTGAATGTTAGATTTGCATTTAAAGATACAAATGTAGACATCATTCATATCTGTTGGACGTATCTGTAAGCATTCCATAAAAATCCGTATGCATCCTATATTATCCCGTATGCATCCCATTTTAATCCCATGTTTTAAGCGTATAATTTTCGTGCAGTTTCGTATAGGACAGATACGAATCTGCACATTCAAATTATCCGAAAATCCATATCAGATTTTCAAAAAATCCAATTCTAGTTTGAATGTCAACATTCGACGGATTTGAATTGAATATTTGAATTTTCAAATATCTGTGCACATCTCTACTTCAGCTCCAACCCACAGATAGTACCTAGGCATCTATTCTAGTACCACTGATACGTGTCTCCTCCAAAGCTGGCTGCAATTATCCAGGAAGGAGATCTTGGTTTGCCTAGTAGAGAGCTCAGTGAAAGTGCCAACCCAATATGTGATGATGGTGAAGGATAGTAAGAAATGGTGTTGAAAATAAAAGTACCAATATTATAATTGTGCTATCGGCTGTGCTAGATGCCACCCTGGAATATTGGCCTCCCAGGGAACACTGCTGGTTGCACATTCCCTTTTGTTAAATCCTTAAAAATTGGCAGAACATGTCAAAATGCACAGCTGATGGCATATGGGCTTGGGTTCACATGCACAAAACAGACACATTGTTGCATTCCAAAAAGGAAGGTTTTATTGCTTCATGATTGCAGAGTGAGTCCTGGCTAAATACATTGGATGTGTGGGTTAAATGTGTCAATATATGAAATGAATATAGGTTAACAACTTAGCTACTAAGGTTCTACATTCCAGTTCTCCATGTTCTTTTGGCAATCTATAGCATGCAAGATATACTTGTGGGTTAGCATGATGTCGTGGAGCCTGGACCCCACATGCACATGCTTGGCCTACCCTTAACGGGGTTGCACTTCTATGTCTCATAGAGTCCTGGCCTTCACAACACCACTCAGTTCCCATGAGAACACCACTTTGTTTTGTCCAGGGTACAGAAATAGTGCAACACCTGATGTTTACCGGAATGGCCTGGTGAGGCAAATTTCAACACAATCGCACCTTGTTCTGGAAATATCTTCACACCTTTGGGTGGAGAACTTCTGTGTGAAGACCATGCTGAGCAGCATGTCAATGGGAGCGACTTTAAAGTGGTCTCTGAGTGCTCCCAGGCTGTGGGCCCCACCACAGAAGCACTGGAGTGGCCACAACTTGGAGGCCATTTCTATGTCTGCCTCTAAAATACCTCCAGCCTGCATTTTCATAGGCATAAGAACATAAGAGAAGCCTTGCTGGATCAGGCCACAGCCCATGTAGTCCAGCATCCTGTCACACACAGTGGCCCACCAAATGCTCATGGGCATCTCAAGCAGAGATGAGGACAAACCTTCTCCTGCTCTCAAGTCCCAGCAGATGGCCTTAGAAGCGCCCCAGTTCCTCCCCCCCCCAGCTTGAAAGATGCACCTAGGCATTCATTCTAGTAGCCATTGATACATCTGTCATCCATAAATTTGTCTAACCCCACCTTAAAGCCATCTAGACTGGTAGCTTCCCTGACTGGTAGGCCATGGATTCTTATGGACTGCTGCCAGTGTGCTTAAAGCATTTCCTTTTCCCGGCATGAATCATTTGGTTTGGGGGCAAAGAACAGACTTTGCATTGGCCACCAAGGTGCGTAGTGTGAAAGTAGCCCTAGACTGCAAAGAGTACAGAGGCTAAGAAACACGGGGTTTAAAAATAATAGATACTATGGTATTAATTTAATATTGCATGCGCCATTATCAAAGCCCGGTGTGCTACTTCACAGAAGAATGAACGTGCTTAGAGAGTTACCTCATGGTGGGGAACAAAAATACATTCTGTTAGTTTAATGTTCGGCATTTTAAATTAAGAGAAGTCAGTTTTGCATCAATGCACAGAGGAGAAAAGAAGCAGATCTTAAGTTAACTCAAACATCATATTGAGGGTATTATAGTTCCGAATGGTTTCTTTATAAAATGAAAAGTGCTTGGATTTTGTCAAAAACAAAGATATTTGAGTTTAGACTTTATTTCTGATTCTGATGTGCACATGGCCATCGTTCTTTACTTGCTCAGTCTTTTCTTTCAGTTACCCTACAGTAACTACAGAATTCTCTTTGTCTGTTGACCTTGTATATTTTTAAGGTGCCAGGTGACACAGTCCTAAATTAAAGAGTACGTGTGTATGCTCAAATAATCTGGAGGTAATCCATCCAGTGATTTTAAAGTTAACCCAGTTAACCTATGACGAATGACCCTCATAAAACTACGCAGACGGTGATCTAGCTCCGTTATTTCCGAGGATGTTTCTCTTTTGAGCGTGAAGGCGTTGAGACATGGGAGGACATGAGAAGAAAAGTCATTATGAAGTTTATAGACGTAATTAAGAACACCTAAAGCTGCCTTATATTTGGCCAGCCTCCTTGTCCCTCTAGGGCAGTATCATCCGTCGTGATTGGCAGTGGGTCTTTGCACGTGGAGAAACTCAGATTGACAGGGGTTGAGTTTTACAACTTCTGCTATACAGTCTTCCTAGCTAACATTGAGAAACAACAATGCCTATTTCAGATCACATAAAGATGTTTTGGGGGGTGTTTCCGCGCTAGCTGCGGAAGCCGGTTTAACCCCTCCCTTAAAACATGTTAAAGACACCTTAAACAACCTCCTCATTGGAGTCCTCTTTGCGGAAGCCACTTCCGCATTTCAGCATCCAAGACCAGTTTTTAAAACCGGTTTTGCCCCCAAAATCCAGATTAAATGTAAGACCTGAAAAATCAGGTCTTACATCCGTCACTTCCCCCTGGATGTGTGCAGAAGCAGGACGCTTCCACACACAGCCAGGCAAAGGGACGGATTCCCAGCGGCCACCATTTTGGGAAGGGTGGAAGCAGGACTGCCTGCTTCCGAAGCCCTTCCCCTGGTCGCCGGTCGCTGCTGGAAACACATGGCGACTGGCAACTCCATGTTCCAGCCCCGCGGCTCCGGGGGCGGCATCACCAGCGTGCAAACCGGAGGAGAGATTGGAATGTGGGAAGGACTTGTAACAGCTTCCACAGGCAGGATTGTCTTGTGTCTGATTTATGTAATCTGTAAAATACAAATATAGACAAGTGACTCGGGAATTTTGATGATTACTACCCTGACATTGAGTAATATGCACTTTCGTCTGTTTGTTTGGACTTAGGAGCTGTGAGGGTCGAAATATCAGATACCGAACATGCAGCAATGTGGTAAGTAAATATTAAATATATTCCGTGAAAGTAGTAATAGATGTAGAGACATTTGGGTTCATGACAGTCTGGAAAGCAACCAAATGTACTGTAAGTCTATGATAGTAAGAGGTGGAAAGTCCAAATAGATGATTGTTATGTGTTGTACAAATATTTACAGTTGAGATGCTGTTGGCCTGAAGACAGGAATATTTCTCCCCAGCAGGGACAATACTCACGTCTTGCAAGGGGTGGGTGTTTATCTTACTTTGAAACGGGGGAGGGAGAGGGAAGGACATCTCTGCTCCCGCTTCCAGTCTTGTTGCTTCTGTTCAGTCATCAGAAAAACTGTGTAAACCTAGCTGGCTCCTTCACTATAAAAACTACTCCCATATGTCCATGTTTATTGTCTCAATCATTCAGTATAAATGGTTGCAGCCTAGTGCGCAGCTAAGCTGCCCAAATCACATGGATTTCATTGGTGGTGTAACTTGTCTGAACTTTTCAGGGTCCTGTTTTGGTCATCACAGTCTGGCTTCAGTCTAGGCATGTCCTACTGTACCTTCACGGGCAACAACCGGATTCATCTTACAGTAAACAAAATGGCCGGCTGCTTTGCATGTCGCCTTCTGCTACACTAGGACATTGAAGGGTGTGAGGAGGTTGGCGTGCATCAGTCAGATGTCCTGAAACAGGCCCAGCGAATATGGCACAGAGAAAGAAGTGAGCCCCGTCGGGGGTGTGGGAATTCAAACGACTCTTACGGCTTTTGTTTTAGTTTGCAGAAGAGCCCATGGGTTTGCTACTGCCAGTGCTGAAAGAAATGGAATGTAATGAGATGCTTCTCTGCATCCATTTGTTGTTGCTGGAACTAGATCACCAGGCCGGGAAGCTGGGATTACACCAAAGCTGGAAATTTTGTTTATAGGAATGGGTGAACTTTTCTAGCAACTAAAATAATCTTCTTTTTCTTTTTCAAGATGTTGTTCCTAGGATGGGTTCAGCGCTGAGGCTGCAATACTGGAAACTTTTTTCTTTAGAATAAAAGTGCTCAGATCTTTATCCAGAAAAATATTTGGGGAGGAGGAAGAGGGTCAGGAAAAATAATGACAGCTCTTTAATCTTAACGGTGACTCCTGCATAGGGAAGATCTGGTCTCTAGTTCCGATCCATAAGATAAGCTTGGAGTTACTTTTTATTACAACCCAGCTACCCGTATCAGCAAACTGACGGACACTGAGGCTAGGGCCGTTTCTGCACGGAGGGGGAAAAACTCCAGATCGGTAGATCTGGATTTCCTGGATACACCAATCCAACAGCTTTTCACTTTGGACTTTCCCTTGAATTCTCCTGTATGTTGTGGGCAATTGGTTGTCCTATCTGGAAGATGAGAAGCCACTGCACCCTCCCTGCACAGCTTCCTCTTGTCCCGTCTGTCCTAGCGATGTGCACAAATGGGCTTTTTGCATTCGACTTTGAATCGAACATCCAAACATTTGATTCGATTTGAATGTTTAGAATCCAAATGCAACAAAATCCGATTCAAATACATTCAAATCTGTTCGTTCAAATGTTAGATTTGAATCTGAAGATACAAATATCGACAACATTCATATTTGAGGATACCAGTGTCAACAGTTTTCATATGTGTTATACATATCTATACGCATGTTGTACGCATCCTGTTTTATCCCCATCCCGTTTTCGTCCCGTACTGTCAATGCAAATGGATACAGATACGTATGAGATTTGTACAGATAGGTATGCAATCCATACGCATCTGTACATTTGAATGTTTCAGATCATTCAAACGAATGTTTCAGAACATTTGAAATTCATTTGCATTTGAGATGGGGTCCTCCTCTTGAAGATGCCTGAAGACCCCATTGTGGACACCTTTAATCAGGTCCACATGGAATCCAGATTTCCCCTGCCCTCGTGGGGACAGGGCCATGCAGATGGGGCCTTCAGTGGGGTCCAGGTGGGGACAGGGCCTTCCTAATTGATACCAAATGGGTATTAATTGGGTTCCTAATGGGGTCTTAGAAAGCTTCTAAGCCCTAGTGGGAAAAGACCCCTGGATTAGAGGGTAGAGGATCCATTTTATGGTACAGTATCAAGACATCATAATAAAAACATTAAAAGGCTGGCCTTTAGCATGTCCAGAGTGCTTTCTCTTCACAGTATGGTCTCCACGTAGACTACTAATACATTCCGTTTTTCCTTCCTTGAAGCAGCTCCTCCTAAAACCTACTCTTCCCCCCCCAAACACACATCTGTCCCGTGTTCTGTTATGAGCAGCCTACGTTCCCCCTTCACATAACTTAATTAACTTAATTTGGACAAAGACTTCATCAGAATTCAGCCAAGGAGTCTGTTTTCAATATAGCATCTAAGTCCAACAGATATATCCTTTTGTATTTAGAATTTACTACAGATTGACTTTGAACACATTCTTTTCATTATTAGAGCTGAGAGCTCAATATATCTTCTTCCTCCAGCAATACACTCCACTAAGTCTCTGCTCCCATCCCTAATGAGCCCAAAAGGGTCTGGTCAAGGATGGTGGGTCTAAAATAGCATTTTAAAATGTATTATTTGTGGTCCATTGAGATACTTTTGGGGCTCCTTTGAAGTACTATTTGAACAGCAAGTCGTGTGGTCATTATTTGTTAGTGCAAATAAGAAATAGCTCTCTGAGTTGCATATATACAAATGTTTCCTCAGTTGAAAACTGTTAAAGGGAGATGTAGGGCCTTTTCCCACTAGAGCTTAGAACCCTTCTAAGACTCCATTAGGAACCCGATTAATACCTGACTGATACCAATCGGGAAGGCCCTGTCCTCACCTGGGCCCCATTGAAGGCCCCACCTTCAAGGCCCTGTCCCCACGAGGGCAGGGGAAATCCAGATTAAATGGGTCCTTCTGGCCCTTAAATCTGGATTTTGTGTGGACCTGATTAAAGGTGTCCACAATGGGGTCTTCTGGCATCTTGAAGATCTGGATCTCCCGGAAGACCCCATCTCAAAAATCTGGATCTTGAAGATCCAGATCTTTGACTGTGTGTGGAAAAAGGGGGGTAAAGTTATAGTTTTGCCTTTATAAAGTAGGTAAACTGTGGTCATAGAAAGCAGCATTGCCTTTTGGTCTCTGTCGTGTTATTGGCTTAATATATTGGTTTTAATACATGTCTGATTTTAAATGTTGTTACCCACCCTGAGACCTTCGGGCATAAAAAGACGGATAATAAATAATAAATAATACAATTTTAGACTGTGTTCAGACAGAAACACAGAAAATGGCAGGAGCCAAAGGACCTTCCGTTCCTGGCCCAGACTGCACTGGACAATTCCTAGTGTGGGCTAAGGGCCCTCAAAGCCAGTTTGTTCTAGTGGTCAGAGAGCTGGACTCCTATCTGGGAATACCACGTTTGATTCCGCCCTCCCCCACGAAGTCAGCTGGGTGACCTTGGGCTAATCACAGCTCTCTTCTGGGCTCTCACAGCCCCACCTCACAGGGTGTCTGTTGTGGGGAGAAGAACAGAAGGCTTGTCAGCCTCTTTGAGTCCCCTTAAATGGGTGAGAAAAGTGGGGTGGAAAAGCCAACTCCTCCTCCTCCTCCTCCTTCTTAGGTGGAGCTCAGCCTCTGAAGCCCTTTTCAATCCATTTTGAATTTGAGCAACACTTCCTAGTGCCCACCTCCATATTTCAGACTATAAGGGGGGGGTGTTCCACATGCTCTCATAGTCTGCTATTGATACCCTGACAAGACATGGGGCGTTTTCGCAGTTCCCTTCCCATCCACCTGACAGGAATTGAGCACAACTAAGCAATGTTGACTAGCGGTCACACTTGGAGCGCTAGTCAACTTTGGCCATTCCCCCACAATCAAATACTTACCTCATTCGATCTGGGGCCCAGTCCTCCTCTGGGTGCCGCCATTTTGGCTGCGGCACCCTCCACGACTGCGCATGCATCAGCACCATCACCTTGATGACACTGATGTTCTGTGCATGCGCAGTCGCGTCTATGTTCATCTGAGGTGCCAGCATAATAGTGTAGAAGGGCCCTGTGTCCAGGAGGTAGAGGATGTTTTTGTTTCATTGAATGGTCACTGAGTTAGCTGGCCTTGCCATTTTAATGTATCAGCACTGGGGGGAATAAGTAATTTCATGTAAGTTTTATTGCCCATTTTCTCAGCTGCTTTTGTGTGGAAATGTGATGATGTAAACAGCAGTCTTCAAACTTTACAATTATTACAATGTTCTTGCAAATAACAGGCGCAAGAAAGGCAACGTTATCTAAGGCTTTCCCAAAACCTGCTTCCAGGGGTTGCTTGTTCTGTTTATGTGCTGCAAAGACAGGCCAAGGAGTCTTCGTTCCACGTTCAGGGGAGAGATAAATTACCCGGAGGGAAACAGCCAAGTCTTCACGATGAAAGGGATGCCTACTGCTGGTGATATATACCTCCATATATATTATATATATCAAAACAGCAGGAGGGTGAGCTGACAAATTAACAGTGAAAATGGGGAGACCTAAGGAAAGATATCCAGGACCAATACTCACTGAGGGAATTTCCAAACAACCGTATTTTTTGGTGTGATGTACACATTTGTTTCTCATTTACAACATATGGTACATGTATTTTCTCTCAAGGTTGCTCTTAATGCCCTAGCACTCATATTTTGTGTACCTGAGGGAATGCAATTCTTTCCCTCAAAGGGCGCATTTAGTGTTCCTACAATTCCAAAACCACAATAATAACCGAGAAAATAATCTGAAGTAGTCCAGATAAAACTGACAAAAGGTTTTTCAGACGGCTCTTAACATAGCTGTGCTCTATGTCATTCCGTTCTAAAGAACTTTTCGATTAGCACAGGATTCCACCCTTTGGAGTCCTTGCTTTGCTTTTTACTTTGTGTGTGTGCGTATTTGTGTGTTAGTGCTGAACCAGAGTTCCTTCTCTTAAGGCTAGTTACTTTTTCATCCTGTGGGACTCTGCTGTCCTTGAAAAGAAAGTGGAAGCTGTCGTCTGCAATTTTATTGGGTCCTTTATCCATTTGCCTCCTTTACATCCAGGTCAGTGAGTCTGAAATAACCAGGCCCACTAAACCACCCGACCCAAGAGATGCGCAAGAATGCAATTTTGGGGATTCGATTTGATTCAGTTCAAATATCCGAAGATTCAAATTGATCTGCATGTTTAAAATTCAAATGTATTCACGTTTTATTCAAATCGTACACATTTTTGATTCGTATTTGAAGATACAAATGTCGACAACATTCAAAGGTGTCCAAATGTGTTTGGATACGAATAAGATGCATATGGATACATATGTAACACGTATGTATTTGTACACATACGGGTGTCTGAATAATTTGATCAAATTTTGAATGTTTTGAATATTCATGGCCATCCCTACCCGACCCCTCCTCTCCAAAGACTAGGAACAAACGTTCCTAGACTGGGGGGTGCTTTTCAGTAGCATGCTATGATCCTCTGGTGCTACCAGGAATCCAGATTAAGGGCTTCTTAATCAGAATCCTGCTTTGTTTAGTGCAGACAGAGCAGGAACAGTGAGGATGTAGCCTCCTTGATTCTCATCAATGTGCAAATGAGAAGGCTTAGGGTGTTTTTCCACTGTCAGAAGGTACCCATTTTTGCACCCATTAAAGACCCATTTGGGTGTGATCCCATTTCCACCACGGCACCCATTTGGGACGCGATTCTTTCGACTGCCGTCGGGGAAATCCGGTTCAAATGGGTACTTTCTGGCCTTTAATCCGGATTTTAATGGGGTCTACAATGGGGTCTTCAGGCAGAAAATCCGGATTAAAGGGAGCTTGTTTCCACGCTTGTGTGGCAATGGGGTCTAGAGGAGGCTAGGGGGAGGGGGCACCCATGGGGGGGGGAAGCCTCAAAACCTAAGCTTTGAAGTCATTTTGAAGTCATTTCGAAGTCACTTCGAAGTCTATGCAAAATAGCTCCGGAGCATCTTTGAAGTCCGTGCTGATCTTCAGAGTGAACTTCAAAGTGACTCCAAAGTGACTCCGAAGTCACTTCGAAGTCACTTCAAAGTTCACTCCGAAGATCAGCACAGACTTCAATGGAGCTGCTTTGCACAGAGTTCGAAGTGACTTCAAAATGATTTTGAAGCCACTTCGGAGATTGCACCCCCTGCCCCCCCAAACACCTGGGGTGACAAGCAGACCCCTCATGGGTAGACCCAGATTTCCAAATGGGTGCTCTGGTGTTTCCATGGCAGGGAGGCTAGCACCCATTGCTATTGGGTGCTAGACCACCCATGGAAACACATTGGGTATTTCCCTTAATCTGGATCTACTAGATCTGGATTAAGGAATTTACCCATTCCTTAGATCTGGATCTTCTTAGATCCGGATTAAAGGAGCGCGATGAAAAAACACCCCTAGAATCCAGATTACAGGCTCTGTATACCAGATCATAGGTTAGTGAGGAACAGTCGCTTTGCTGCTGTGTTCTTCCACTCTGAAATTGGATTGAAGTTGGATTAAAATGTAGGTGTGGACTCAGCCTAGAGTGCTGTCAACCAGACAAGGAAAAATACGGTAACCGCAGACAGAGGTCTGATAAGAATAAGCCAATGCAGTGAGATGGGACCGAGCACCGACTGTGCAATATCAGCAGTTTTACTAACCCTCGAGCATTTTTATTTTTATTCCAGGAGAAGTTCCAGCTGCTGGATTCCTATGTGCCAGGCTGCAAAGGCACATGAGCAAAGGTCACTGGAGAAGTTGGCAACTTTCTGCTCCTTTATTTGGTCTCGTTCTGCCAGCCAAGTCTTATTCTTAAATGGCTTCAGGATCCAGCCAGGAAATTTTTATTTTGGCTGAAAGAAAGAGCTGTTTGTGTTCCGAATTGTGATAGAAGCTTGTGGAGGGGAGCAGAGGGGCAGGGAACCAACTATGTCGAAAACCATTCTGGAACTTTGGAGGAGAAATACTCCTTGTTGTTTCTTGGAAATTGACCCTGAATGCAGTAAAAGAAAAAGACACATTTTTATAACTTGCTATGTTATTATATACCCTTTGGTATGAAAAGTAAACAAAATCTTTAAAAAGTGACTCACACATTTCTTGGCTGGATGGAACTTCTAACGCTGATTTCTATGCCATATTGTAGACCCATAAAAATGGGTTTGTAAAACTGTTCTTTCGGCCTTTTCTTTCCTGGAGATTCACCTCCAATTGCCAAATATTTTCTATTTTTAGTGACAAGATGTCACGAATTCCCTTCTCTTGAAACTAACCTTTTATTTTTCATCCATTTACAATCAGAGCAGTCTACAGTAAGTGTCACGTGACTTGAATTTCCAATCTCCCAAATACCCCTATTAAAGCTGTTCTCTAAGTTCACAGAGTTAAGGGCCATCTGCTATAATTCCCATCTTAGGCAATGGGTCTTCCACACAATAGCTTTACAGAATCAATATCATAAGACAAACCAGATGTCCTGAGTGAGTGAATCACGTTACATCTCAGTGCTCTCCACTCTGCGTGTCGGTTTCATTGGAATGATTGAAACCTACCAAACAGCATCATTATTTGAGTGAGCCAGTTTGGTCCAATGTTTAGGGAGGTCAGACTCTTATCTGGTAATACTGGGTTCGATCCCGCCCTCCCGCGTGAAGCCAGCTGGGTGACCTTAGGCTAGTCACAGTTCTCTTCTGAGCTCTCACAGCTCCATCTACCTCACAGGGTGATGGTTGTGGGGAGAAGAACACAAGGTTTGTCAGCCACTTTGAGTCCCCTTAAATAGGTGAGAAAAGTGGTGTAGAAAGGCCAATGCTGCTTCTTCCTCCATGAAGCCAGCTGGGTGATCTTGGGCTGGTCACAGCTCTCCTTCTGAGCTCTCACAGCCTCACCTACCTCACAGGGTGTCTGTTGTGGGGAGAAGAACAGAAGCTTTGTCAGGCGCTTTGAGCCCCCTTAAATGGGTGACAGAAACAGAGTAGAAAACCCAACTCTTCTTTTTCTCCTCCTCCTCCTTCCTCCATGAAGCCAGGTGGATGGCCTTGGGCTAGTCACAGCTCTCTTCTGAGCTCTCACAGCCCCACCTAACTCACAGGATGTCTGTTGTGGGGAGAAGAACAGGTTTGTCAGGCACTTTGAGTCCCCTTAAATGTGTGACAAAAGCAGCGTAGAAAAAACAACTCTTCTTATTCTTATTCTAACCAGTCAGGGCCTTTCCCCGCATTTCACAGCTCAAAAATATTGGTGAGAGAATTATATTTTTGAGCAGAAGAAGCTGTAGCTAGAGTTGAACCAGAAACTAGATTGGTATGCAGGACTAAGGGAGGGTGCAGCCCTCAGTGTGGTGCCACTTAGTCAAGCTTTCACCAGGACTTTCCCAGTAACCACGAGTGGATCTGGACCCTTTGAAACAAAATGCCCAGAAAGACCATTAATTTGCATTTCTCTAGGTGTAATCAACAGGGCTATTTTCTAGCACTCCTTTTACAAAGTGTGACCCCTCCCCCCCAAAAAGCACTCAAATAGGAAAAAGAAAACCATACCCCAAGTTGCTGTGGCAGTGCTTCCATAGCAGCAAGTGCTCCCTCGTCATTGGCCACTACCAGCCTGGATTTCTGGGTCCCTGATTGGTTGCCCCTCCCTAGCAGCCATTTCCATTGGCTGCAGCGGCATCCATCGCATCTCATCCCATTCTGTCCAAATGGTGAGTCAACCTGAGAGTCATTATTTCCCTTCTGGGAAAGGAACACAGAAAGGCTTGGGACATGGTAAGTCCTCTTTTTGTGTTTTACGTCTGTCCCTTGAGCCTCAAATTCATCTCTGATAGTAGCCTTGGTGTTCAGAACACGCTTTGGCCTCTTCATGAAGTTTAAATGTGTCCCCACCTATCCTTCCATTAGAACATTTTCTTTCCCCTTCTCAGTAGTAAACAGATGGGAACAGCAAGAGATTTCAAAATGAATTTCAAATTTTCTATATTTGTTTCATGTCATATAGTAGCCATTTTGTGACCAGTTGTGACTTGTGCCTATAATGGTTTCTTGGAATTCCATGGTTAACCCAAATCCTCATAGAGTTTGGGGATTCCCTGAAACCTCTTATCTTTTGCAGAATGTTTTTGATCACACATGAGGGAGTGTTTATTTCCTTCTTCATCAAGTAATTCTCTGTTTCTTCATTCTGTGGGTCCATTATGAGACTATCCTTGAAAGAGAACTTTCCACAGAGCCATTATGAATGACTTAAAACTGAGTGACTTAAACCCAGAAGAAAGGGAGAGTAAAGGGACAGTGTAATGCCTGTTTTTCAAGTATATTTTTATTACAGGAATAAGCTTGGAAATAAGGTAGGAAGTAGTAGTAATTAATATCAAAATATTTTCTGGGATTAGCAATCAAAAGGTCCTTGGGAAAGGTCAGCTCTTCAAATAAAACAACACTCTTTGCATTTGAAGTAAACATTTACAACAGTCAACGAAGCAAAGCATAATAAAACACTTTTTAAGATCTAGCAATCATTTGCCTATCCTAATTCTGTCCCTGCCGTGCAAAGGTGAAGGATTAAGATAAATAAGTCTTTATACAGGAATTTCTGAAGCCTGCAGAAATGAAAAGAGGAAAGAAAAGGTGACTTATTTCTCCACACTAGTATTTGACTGAGTATCACTTTCCCTCACTCAAGACACAGCAGTTTAGGCTGCTATTTCCATATATTATACAAGTAGCTCCTTCTCTACAACTAATTACTACTTTATAATCAAAACAGGAGGAGATCACATGCAAATTGGAAAGCAGAGGGGATTCTGGGAGTGCTGCTATGATGACAATGGTGTCTTTGCTTCCTTCTGGATGGGCTGCTTCTCCCATCCCGATAGCTTTTGGGTGACTAAAATAGCTTTTGGTTGCATCCATACTGCCTCAAAAGGCTGCCTAGTAAAGATGTCAAGGGCGCGTGGCACCACTATTACCTTCATCCAGCCCACAGGTACCCCGAGGGAAGCTACAAATGCCCTTTAAGATCCAGGTAAACTGGATCTCAGTAGTGGCAACTTGCTTACGCCATTTTCTACCCAGGGCAACTAAGCTTTGGGCGGAAAGTGGCTGATTTCCACGGCCATTTCCTCTCTGGTGTCCTAATGGGAGGCAATAGAAACATCAAGGCTGTGGAACATTGGGTAGCCTTTTCAAAGACTATGACAGGTCTTCTGCTGCTGCTGCTGCTTCAGCAGAGTAACACTTGCTGGTCACATTGAGAGCTAATCCGAAAGGCAGGGAGAAGACAATGGAGTGCAGAGTGAAAAACTAGAAGGCCAAGCTCATGATTTGGAAATCAGGGGGGGAAAGGCTGACGAATTGATGAGGAGGGGTCTTTGAATTGTCCAGGGATCAGCACATGAACTGGCAAACTCACCTGGGGGGGTCAATGAGTCCTATACGATGTCTTAGTGCTGTCAATTCGAATCAAATTGAATCCCAAAAATTGCATTCATGCGTACCCCTCCTTTCAACCTTCTTCAGCCCACCTTTGGGTCTGACTGCTCACACCTTTTTGTTTTATTTGTGGACTGCATCTTTGTAGATATGTTGGCGGCTTCACCTTTCAATTTACTTGCTACGAAATTCGTAGGAATGAAGGCCAGAGAGTTAAAAGGCCAGAGGCATCATTGGGTAATCTGTTTTGTGAGGCATGGAAGAAAATACTTTCTTCTCCAGTTAATCTTCCCTGGAACCTGAAATATACAGTATGTATATATTATAAATTGTTTTAAAGACTCCTCAGCCGCTTCCCTATTATGCAACACTGATAAGATCTTTTAGTATTTAACCTACTAAGTAAACTCTTAAAAGCTTGGGCCGTTCTTGTCCCCCATGGAACCTGATCCCCCAATCACCGTCAGGCGACATCTGGGATTCATCTTACCTCCCCCCGCAAGATCATTGATTAATAGAAATTATTTGCAATGGGATTTTGAGTATGAGAGGCCTGTGTTGCCGTTCTGAGTTACAGTGAGGTCAGATAAGAGAGCATATTAAAAAAGAGATTGTGTATATGTGGGTAAGATATATTTGGGTAATCATGATTTGATACTTTAGAGAGACCAAAATTCTCCACTTGCATTCAGTGGAAAGCATTTTGTGTCCCTAGGAAATTCCAGAAGATCTTTCAAGTAAAAATGGTTTTGTAGGAAATATTAGCTGGATTAGATGAGCCAGAATTGCTAGGTATTGACAATCAGGGGACAATCAGGGGAAAGAAAAAAATTCCCCGGTATTAATAATTCAACACTAGTTTACAAGAACCCGCATTTAAAGAGGCAAAGAAACAATGTCACCTAGTTTACTCTTGGGCCGTGGTCAGACCTTTGCTTTACGTTTTCTAATCCGTTTGACTGCTCACACCTTTTCATGTCTGTCCGTTTTATTTGAGGACTTTCCATTTGGGAAAGTCGAAATGGAGGGTTGGAAAGTCCACGGAAAAAATAGATAGAAATGAGAAGATGTGTGCAGTCAGGTCTGAAGATGGACCGAAGAAGGTTTAAAGTCAAGGTGTGACCCCAACAGTGGTGTTTGTTGTTGAGGATTTAGCACACTCCTACATTATCTGTGAATCAGGGATGTGAAGTAAACATATCAACGTCCCCATGCCCTAAGATTTGTAGGAGAGGCCCTCCTGGTTGTACCACCATGCTCAGTAGCAAAAGAGGTGGGCATCTGGGATCAGGTCTTTTCAGTGGTGGCCCCCAGATTGTGGAATGGTCTCCCTCCTGAGGTGCCTCAGGCACATTCACTTTATGCATTCAGGAGAGCTATGAAGATGCATCTCTTTGGCTAATCAAGGAAATGACTTTTCATCCCTACATTCAGGCACTGTTATGGTTTATATGGTCATTTTATATTTTCACTGTTCTTTAATCTTGTAACCCACCCTGAGACCTTTGGGTATAGAGCAGGATAAAAATTCAAGTAAATAAATAATATGGCATGTGCTGATGGTATGGTAAGATTGTAATTGCAGCACTGGAGCTTATTTTAATAGTCATTGGATTTCTTGGAAGAAGGGGAGGGGAAAGAGAAAGAGAGAAAGGAAAGAACGAAGGAGGAGAAAGAAAGCCAGGAAAGAAGATAAAGGAAGGGAGGGAGAGAAAGGGGGGGAGTAGAGGAGGGAAAGAAATTGAAAAGGAGAGAAAGAAAGAAAGAAAGAAAGAAAGAAAGAAAGAAAGAAAGAAAGAAAGAAAGAAAGAAAGAAAGAAAGAAGTCACAGCCTATGATTATGGTTGAGAGAAAAATTGCCTATTGGAAACTAAAATTACAAGAATGAAGCTCAGACTTTGGGCCCCAAACCCACAAGCTATCCACTTACATAAAAGTGTAATAATTTATGTAGAATGAAATCACGTCTTTTTAACCTCTTGGAATAAACGTGCAGTAAAATCCGGCAGCAGCAACTACAATTGCTAACATGCATTTCAATAACGTTTTATATGTGCTCCACAATTTCATAATTATTTTGTCATTTCCCACAATAGACCTTTCAGAGTCTGAGATCGCTGGTTCTGCTTAAGAGATACAGAGCCGGAAGGGCACTCAGTTGCCCGGATATCCCATTGAGCTTGTAAATTAGATGCTATTGAATTTTGGTTTTCCAGCTCGAGATCTAGACTGTCTAGGGCAGCAGAAGCCTCCAAGTCCCTTTTGAGAAGTCTGCAGGACATTGATTCCACCACCACCACCTGGTACGTCCAGTGCTAGTAATGGCCAGTGGCACACCTTGGAGCTTCTGGGAGCTTCCAATCCAATCAG
The DNA here is from genome assembly GCA_014337955.1 of Aspidoscelis marmoratus. Lineage (NCBI taxonomy): Eukaryota > Metazoa > Chordata > Lepidosauria > Squamata > Teiidae > Aspidoscelis > Aspidoscelis marmoratus. The sequence goes on from MTQE01001418.1 coordinate 3,219,268, forward strand.
CATTGTTCCTAAGAGCCAAATGACATATGATGCCAAAAAAAAATGTTCATAGAATCATAGAGTCAGAAGGGACCTCTAGACTCATAGAGCCCAACCCTCTGCTCAATACAGAGTTTCCTAAAGCATCCCAGACAGATGTAGGCCCAGCCTCTGCTTGGAGACCTCCAGCAAAGGAGAACCCACTACCTCCCGTGGCACATTGTCTAACCAGTATTGACTCTCTTGAAGTTTCACACCATCATTTCTAGTCCTCCCATCTTGTACAAGTGAGAATAGGGATGATCCTTTTACACTGTGACAGCCCTTCAGATACTTGAAGACTGTGATCATGTCTCCTCTCACTCTCCTCTTCTGTAGGCTGGACATTCCTAGATCCTCATAGAACATGGTTTCCAGACCACTAACTATTTTGGTAGCCCTCCTTTGGACTTGCTCGAGTTTGTCGATGTCTTTTTTGAATTGGGGTGCCCAGAACTGGACAAAGTACTCTAGATGAGGTCTGACCAACATAGAGTAAAGAGGAATCATTACTTGTTATGATCTAGACTCTAGACTCCTCTTGCTGTATCCTAGGATGATTATTGCCTTTTTTGTTATGGGACAGTATGGACTGATGAGAACTACAGGCTTTTTTATATCTCCCTTCATTCCTAATCTCCCCTTACTCCTGAAGGGCTTGAAATGGTAAGTTATGAAAACACTACAATGACAAGTATGAAAAATATACCCCACTACAGTAACTTTCCTATAAAACCTTATGCTATATATTTAAAAAAACAGGACACCTTGAAGAAGGAAGACCAACAGGGAGAAATGAGCCTTTAAGCCCTCTTGAAATATCACATGTCAGGAATGATCTTAATTCTAGAGATGTGGATTTATAATTGGGATGCTACCAACAAAAACGCTCCCTTCTCTCTTAAGTTCCAGTTATATTTGATATTTGTTGTTGAGTATTATTTACATTTCTATCCTGCCCCATACCCAAAGGTCTCTGGGCGAGTAATAACCTTAAAACAAATTAGAAACAGAATACATTAAAAGACTTTAAAAAAATCAACAAATAGAAAACTATACACAATATGTTTAAAATGATAGTGTCTGTACTGGGGCGGGGGGGGGGGACATAATCAGCTCAGCCAAAGGCCAGGGCAAAGAGGTGCATCTTCACCACCTTCCTAAATATATATAAGGAAGGGGCATGATGCATCTCAAGGGGGAGGCTCTTCCATAATCTGGGGGCCATCACAGAAAAGGCTCTCTCCCAGGTGCCCACCAACCTCACTAGTGAAGGTGGTGGGGCAACGAGGAGGTCCTCACTGCTTGATCTAAAGGCACGGGCAGGTCGATATGGGAGAAGGCGTTCCTTTAGATATTTGGGGCCCAAGTCATTTAGGGCCTTACACGTCAGAGCCAAAACCTTGAATTGGGCTCAGTAGTAAATTGGCAGCCAATGTACCATTGGGTTAGGGTTGACTCCTGGTTTACTGTGGGGGCACCTCTGTGCATTTATTTATTTTGGTACCTTTCTTCCAAACAAATGGAAGAACATTGTTGTACCCGTGCGTTTGTGTTTTTGTACCTTCCATTAAGAGATGTCACAGACTGATTACAGCCTGTCAGAACAAAATCTGAGAACATCCCGTTTTGAAACCCAAGTTCTGTATGTGAACCTTAGAGACCCTCAGATCTGCTTGAGTATCAGGGTAACCAGTAATACTTTACAATTTGTCAGTGAGCCAATCTAAATAAATAAAGGTTAAACAGTGACTATCAGAACATTTGGATGGGCCAGTTTTCTCCTGATCTTGGAACAAATCTTCCTTCCTTTTGAAGTGGCACATGGGTCCATGATAGAACATTCAGGATGCACTCTTCTGACTCCGATTAAGGATTTAGAGTGTTTTGCACAACTCTGTGAAGTTTTCTGCTTTAAAGCTAAATAACATACACTTCCACTTGGGCTTTGCTTTCTCTCCACAATATTTTAAGTTCAGTTTTGACAAGCTGTTGATAATAATTGTTTTGAGCATTCAACACATCAGTCCTGTTTCAATGAAGAAAAACTGTGTAGGTTGGAAAAGGATTTCTCTCCAACTAACGAAGAGCCGCCCGAGTGCAAAAATCATGTTCTGTAGCTTTACCATCCCAAGGAGGAGAAGTAAAATAGGTCAATAAAAAGTCTGTTTAAAAGGTTCTTTTGCCTCTGAGCACCCCCATGCCTGGCTTTTCTCCAAGCTTCCAGCAGCAGAAAAGGAGGAAAATGCGCACTAAAAAGACTGCCCTTTAAAGAAGACTACCAGAGCACCTTTTGGAAGCCACGGGTTTTCCTGGCAGCATTTACCATGGGGACACTCCGTAGCAAAAGGGGCAGGGATTGGCGGCCAAGATCTCTGAAAAAAGCACCCTGGCTGCACACACAGCCTTAAACATTCACACATCTCCCAGAACAGCAGCACCTTCCCTTCCTTTCCCTTTCTAAATGTCAGAACTTTTAAAGAGCCAGAATTGTGGAGAATTGCAACATTGTTATCAGGTGTGAAGTGTGTGGATTGCTACAGTGTAACAGCTGCTGTACAGGGTGGATTTTTACAGCGATTAAAATCACTATCTTTGGAAGCAAGCTCTGGATCCCAAAGTGATAAATGGCTCTGGTGGGTTCTGCAGGCAGGGGAGATGAACAGAGAACTTGTAAATATGGCTGTTTTTCTTTTGGACTTGTTTGGGGTTGTCTCCCTGGCACCCTATCAAGCAGAGAGGGGGTGGGGAGAAAAAGATGCAGGCAAACAAAACACGCTTCCTTGGGGACGGTAGGTGCATTAAAATGCGTGTTTTACCGAACCTCATGGGGATGCTTATTCCGGAATTGAACGGCACTTTTAAAATCCGCTGGAATAGAGGGACAGTAGAGGAAAACTAGAGAGGCAAATAAGTTGCTTGGGGATGCAGCCTAGGTGTTCTGCTTAGATGCCTTAAGTCAAATGTGTGTAAATGAGGGATAGGAGGTCCATGTGGGCAAAATGAGCACCACCAACTCAGAACTTAGGCCTGTGCAGCTTCCACACTTGTTAGCAGGATGGGTCCCTCCATCCCCACCTCCCCCACCCCCACCCACCCATCTATCCATAGCTGCCTTTCCTTTGCCCTATGTACCTCATTAAACCCCACCCATCCTGCCCTGAACAATACCAACACTGTATAGGAACCAAATAACTGGCCTGCCTCTTGCAGCTGTTTTCTCAGTGCCACCTACAATGGGAAACTGTCTGGGGACAGTGGACTTTTATCTTCTTGGTGGCAATTGCTGCTGGCTGCTGTTCAGGAGAAGATCTGGTGAACAAGGAACCTACTTTTTTCATTCCCACGCCTGCCGTTTCCTTGTGTATCCCCTCTCTAGGTCAAAGGGTGATTGTTGAGCAAACATAACCATGAGGAATAGCTGCAGAACTGGGAGCCATGGGTGGTGAGCCTTTTGCAGGTGCCTGGCAGAGACAACCTAGGTTCTCTCTTTGGGCACCCACTTGAGCAGGAAAGGGAGAGAAAGGTAATGCATATGCATGCATAAAATCCTCTGAAAAGTATCCCAGCCTCCCTGCATGATTTCACAGCATGTTTTATAAGCAGGTAAGCAATAGAGCGTCTTGTGTGGAATCTGAAGACTTTAAACATAGCTGGGAGTTAACAGAGAATGTTTGTGCTGGCTGCTCTCGCTGGAGATTGAAATTCACTCATTCCTGCCTTCAGGCCAATGGCATAGGTAGAATTGCACACTTTTCTGAGTGCTTATATTTATCCTTCAAACAGCTTCAGGTTTCACAGGAAACTTCTCTAAACACACATTGGTTATTTAAATCCATGTTATTATTTTAATTTTGGAAATCAAACACACTTAATATTTGACTTGTTTTAGTTCCGACTATCCGCCGCGTCCTGAAAATGTACTAGGTTGACTGGGCATTATTCCTTTTGATTTTAAAAAAATAAAAGCAAACTTATCAAACAACCCACAGTGAGCTCAGATTGAAAAATCTGTATATATCTATATATTTTATTGGATCTTTTGTCTTTGTGAAAATAAATTGCACAAGCCGGAATGTTTTGTAGCCTGAGCCAAGGCAGAACCAAACAAGAGATCTAACTTGGCTCTGGGGACAGTTGAATAAGCCAAGTTATTAAACCAGGCTACATACCCTCCTGGAATGAAAGAGGGGGAAATTGGGAAAAAGTGAAGCTTTAGTCCTTTCTCAGGCTGTTTACATGTAGCAGCCAGGCAGATCAGATCATCCTGATCTGGGCCTCAACGCACTGAATGTTCACACAGAGCTGTTGCGTTGTGTTGACTCAATTGTTTCTAAAGGTCAAGAGCTGATCCAGGTTCAGCCAAGGAAAAATACAATCTTTTTCAGTTAGAGCCAGTTTGGTCTAGTGGTTAGGGAGCCGGACTCTTATCTGGGAATACTGGGTTCAATTCCGCCCTCCCTCATGAAGCCAGCTGGGTGACCTTGGGCTAGTCACAGCTCTCTTCTGAGCTCTTACAGCCCCACATACCTCACAGGGTGTCTGTTGTGGGGAGAAGAATAGAAAAGCTTTGAGTCCCTTAAATGGGTGAGAAAAGTGGGGTAGGAAAGCCAACTCTTCTTCTTTTTAGGGATGTGCATTAATGTTTTAAAGATTCAAAATTCAATCTAATTCAATTGAATGTGGACATTCGAACTCCAACAGAATGTCTACACATTCAAATTTAAACATTAGAATGAATTTCAAATGTTCCAAAACATTAGTTTGAATTTTTTGAACCATTCAAATGTACAGATAGATGTTCTTTGTGCATCTCATACGCTTCTGTATGCATTTGCATGCAAGATGCATACAGATATGTTTGACACTCACAAATGTTGTCGACATGCATATCTTCACCCTGGCACCTGGGCGTGTAGTGCTTGCTTGTTCTTGAAGTGTACGAAATACCAACATTCAATTAAAGATTTAGCAAATGCAAAGAATTATTTGTTTTTGCTTTTAATAAAATACATATATCAAAAATATAGCTTTTTAACAGAGCTACAAATATCACAAAATTGTGGATATTTCTAGATGTGACACAGCACCCGAATTAAGCTAGGTTTTCTTGTGAATTTTGACACACCGAGCTCAAAAGGTTCGCCATCACTGGCATAGGACATAATAGAATGTAGGGCGGACCGGAAATAAGCCTCCCACCTTTCTCTTTGTAGTTTGCTTGGACATCTCTGGTATGAGCAAAAGTACTGTTTCTATGACCTGTTTATTAATTAAAATATTTATATGCCACTTACTATCTTGCGATCCTGAAGATGTTCACGGTATCAAAGAAAACAAAGAGAAAGCAAAGCCCAGAAAGCAAAACTCAGACCATACTTAGAACAGAAGAGGCCTGTTTTAAGTTGAGACAATCCCCAAGTTAGGCTGAGTCCTCACGAGGGGCCAGAGGTGCATAATTAGGCAACTTCTGAGGAAGAGCATTTGCATCTTGAGGAGGCTGTTACAGCCTCCAGGGACCCCCTGCCTCCCCAGAGGTTCCCTAATTATACATGTGCTCCACACACCTTTACTAACATTACCCAGTTCCTTACCTGGTGTGTCCAGTGGTGAGCATCCTCACCTTTTCTGATGCTCCGGGGTTGTCTGAGGTGCCACACACAAGCACGCTGGCCCCTGGGACAACCATAGACCCAACTGCTCCATCATAGCAACGATGCTGACATAGAGGGCACCGCAAACAAAATGGGGGCACCCAGAAGAGGAGCTGTGGTACGATCATACAGAGGTGAGTGTTTGGTCGTGCGTGAGGTGGGCTATAGCTACCTAGTGCTCACCAGTACGAATGCTAGTTAACATTGGGTGTCTATACTGCTTTCTCATTGAGCGGTAAGGGAAATGTGAAATCGCCCAAGGTCTAAAACTCAGGATTATCCTAGCACTGTATTGAGATTACCACCTATGTCCATAGCAATCTCAAGGTAGTCTAGGGATACTGAGTTGAAATCCTGGGATATTTCTATTTCAGGAAAAAGAACACCAAACCTGCATAATGATGTTACTTACCTTGCCTGGAACTTGGTTCTGGGGGGGTTTCCAGGGAGGTGAAACTCAGCCAAAATACCAAACACGTAAGCAAGGGAGTGGGTGCTTGGGCACTTCTAAGTATTTCACACCATCCAACACGTCATGGGTACAAGCGGCAGACAAAACAACGCTCTATACTTGCCCTGCTGTCTGGTGGGGATGGCAAAAGGCAGGTACTCTGTGCCAGAACTGCCCTAACTGCATATCAGAGGCCTAAGTGCAAATAGGCCTCAGGTCTCTGGAGGTAGCCTTAGAGTTCTTACTGATTTGGGGCAGGAGGGATCTCTTTCCCCAGTTGTCTAGGGACTTCTGTGCTGGGCATAAAACTTTGAATCTGCTCCAGTAGCTAATTGGGAACCAGAGTAGCTACTCAAGCACAGGTGTGATAAATATCCTGCCAGGTCTCCCACTGAGCAAATTGCTTGCAAAAGTTTGCACTAGTTGCAGCTCCTGGGGCAGGTAGAAGTTTGTTGCAGTAATCTAAAGATATTCTTTTTTTATTTTAGAAGATAAAGCATAAAAATAAATCATTGTGTTTAAAATATGAGGAAGAAACTTCAGATTTTCAGAGGCCAATGGCACACCTGCATACAAAAAGGCAAGTGAGGACATTTCTCCCGGTGGAGGTGGTTTCATAAGGGGCAAATGTTTTCTGGCTTCACGTTTCTGCCCAGGTCCATTAAGATACCCACCAACGATGTCCCTAGAAGTAGGTCATGTTCTGTGCTGCTTAATGGGCCCAAGTGAAGAGGAGGTCACTCGTCACTGGTGTCAAACCATACCTTGATAGTAAGTGCTGTGCAGAATGAATTATCTGAGGGCATGCTGCTGGAAGAGGTGGTAACAGCTACCAGCTCTGCCACTATATAGTACCTTTACTCATATTGAAGTATATAAAATCTTGTGAGGTATAGAAAAGGTGGACAGAGAAAATTTCTTTTCTCTATCACACAACACCAGAACCAGGGGGCATCTATGAAGCTGATGGATAGGAGAGTCAGACCAGACAAGGGGAAGTATTTCTTCACCCAAAGGGTTATCAGATTATGGAATGTGCTGCTGGAAGAGGTGGTGACAGCTACCAGTCTAGATGGCTTCAAGTAAGGGTTAGACAAATTTATGGAGGACAGATGTATCAATGGCTACTAGAACGAATGCCTAGGTGCATCCTTCAGACTGGGGGACAAGCAGGATGCTTCTAAGGCCATTTGCTGGGGTTCAAGAGCAGAAGAAGGTTTACCCTTATATCTCTGCTTGAGATGTCCATGGGCAATTGGTGGGCCACTGTGTGCAACGGGATGCTGGACTAGATGGGCTGTGGCCTGATCCAGCAGGGCTCCTCTTAGGTTCTTATGTTTCCACACTGAGAGGTGAGTTGAGATGAGCTGTGGGCCTGAGGGAGTACATCAACATGTAGGCCCTGTCCCCAAAAGACTTATTAGCCCCTCTCGGCTTCCTCTGCCGTCACTCTGTTATAGCTGACTTTAAAAGTCCCCTCCACTTCCGGAATAAGCGTCCCCATGGTAGCCGCGATCTAAACGGACTTTCCATCCCCATGGTAGCCGTCTTCTCTTTCCGGGCATCTTTTCCCCCCCGCCCCCTCTCTTGTTAAAAGGAAAAATAGCCAAATCTCCGTCTCCTGAAACGGCTTCCCGCCCCTAGCAAAGGCAGATGATCGCTCATTCATTCACTTTCAGCACTTAACTTTCACTCAGTTCTCTGTTAGAAAAGGCTTTCTGCCCCGGCAAAGTCAGCGGCTGCAGGCATCTCCTTCGCTCATTCTCTTTTAAGGCTTTCACAGATCACTGATAACAATGTTGCAATTCTGAGCAATTCTGGCTCTTTTTACAAAGGAAAGGAAGCGAACCTGCTGCATTTCTCAGATGTGTGAATGCTTTTTGGCTGTGTGTGCAGGCAAGCAATCCCCGCCCCTTTTGCCACGGAGCGTCCTCAAGGCAGATATAGCGAGCAAAACCCGCGAATCGCCGAAAGAGCGCTGGAACTCTTCTTTAAAGTGCTCGTATTTTATCGCGGGTGTCTCACTTTCCTAAGCTCCCTAAGCGCCTTGTAAAGCCTGGAATGGGGCCGCTCAGAGGCAAAAGAAGAGTTCCAGCAGACTTTCAATTGCATGGGGACAGGGCCGTAGATGCATTCCTTGGACTTTTTTTGGAAGTTCTTAATTTGGACCACAAAATTCCTGCCTCTGTTACATATTTGCAGCGGCAATGTTTTGCGGCAGCAATATTGGATACTGAAACCAGAAGATAAACTCTATGTAACTGATTGGCGCATTGTTTGTTTGCTTGACAGAGAGAACTGAAACTAAAACTATTAAAGAGGGAGTAGCGAATAAACTGAGGTGGGCAGATAACCTAATTGCCAAATTATGGGTCGCAGGCAGCTTGAGAACGGAGACAAAGGAAGATAACCGATACTGGAAGAATCTGTGACCTGCTAGTGGGTAACCACAAAGTGATTTTAATATAACCGATAAATAAGGAAATGGTGACTTTTTGCTAAAAACATACCATTTATAACTGTTAGGCAATGGAGACACGTAGAGATTGCTTTAAATTGCCAGTGAAGAAGCAAAGAGCAAGTGGTTTAAACTGATTTTCGGCTAAATTGCAGGAAGCAATTTTAAACCATGAAAATGTTGAAAGATTGAACTAATCACTAAAGGAGTGAGTAGCTCTTATTTTAAAGGCATGTTTGAGGCCAGGAGATTATATGTACTTACTTTGGGGTAAGTCCCATTGGATTCAGTGGGAAGCGTGTCTGAGTAGACGTGCCAAGGTTTCAGAAGGAAGTGTTTTGCCAATAGCTCTGGGAATATTGTAAGTGAGGTGCTGTGATAGGTGACCTGTTGGGTGAAATCCACAGAAAAAAGGCACAACAATCATGGATTTGTTAACTTTCTGACCAAAGAAATTGATTTCGGAAGCAGCTGTTTGATACAGGGTTACTGAATTGGAATACATCTGTTATCTGTGACTCCTTTCGGAATGATTGTAACCCCTGAAACAACTAGCAAAATAAATATCTAGGTGGGCTTTAATAACATTAATTAATAAACGTTGCACCACGTTATAGCAGGTAGGTGGACACAAAGTAGAAAAATTGTATTTGCACCCAGAACTTCTCAGGACTTTCTCCCCCGGGAGATTAACAAGAGATTATGAGAGAGAGAGAGAGGAGCCCATGAAAAGTATTTTTAAGAATCTGAAGAGTTGCTGATTCTGTGGATTGTAAAATCTGCTTGCATTAGTCAGGTTGAAGTAATACAAATATACAGAGCATTTTTCTGGCTCACGTTGCTTCACTGACTGATTTAGGTCGTTTTGGAAAGAAATGCTAGCAAAGAATGCTTAAATAAACAAACATTCGAATCAAGCAATTTTCTTGATTTTCCCCTCCTTCCCTTTTTTCAAAGGGAAGAAAGTTGGCTGGGCTTGAGTGTGTGCGTTTCTGTTGTACAGTCAGAAGAAATACAGAACAACAGGCAGTTTTATGATAGTGGAAAACAGACATTTTTTGTGCCAAAACACATGGTGTCAATGTAGTTTAGTTCTTTTCCAATTATCCCTCAATAACACTTGTTTGAAGACTCTTAGGCCGCGTCTTAGTGCAAGTGATTTGGTGTGATTTGGGCTTATTTTTGACCAGTTGTGGAACTGAAATTGAATCTGCCTGTCCCCATGCCATCCCTGGTATCCGGGCTGTATACAGATACAGCTGTCCCCATGCAAACTGCACTAAACCCCAGCACAGGGGGAACAGCGCCATCTCTTCTCCCCCCCTCTCTCCTGATTGACATCACCCCACCCCGTGCTGCCTGCTGCAGCAATTACTGGGAAACACAACCAAATCCCAAATCTCCCCCCCCCCACACACACACCGCCTTAGCAGCACAGAGAAGCTAGGATTGAAAGGCAGTAATAATAATAACCCAGCTCTTTGGCCAAAGCCGCTACAAGGTTTGGTGCCAGTTTAGCAGTTTTGCATACCTCCGTATCCCAAGTGTTCTTGTGGTGTACCTCCATATCACCGCAAGGACAGCTTGGAACCACGATTGGGGACAAAAATCAAGCCTTGGCGATCAGGGAAGAGGGTGGAATACTTGTGGAAAAGAGTCTTGTGGGTCAACAAAGGGCATTTGACCCCCTCGTCATTTTGGCTTTAACACCATTTACTCCCCCAAAACCTCAGTGGTTGCGATCTCCAATGCACAGGGCAGGAACGCCGGGCATAGGACATGAAACTCCACTTGCCAATGACGCAAGCGCTAATCTCCTCCCCAAATGGCCCAGGGCCATCCCCAATCGTGGACTTGGCTCCCAAAACAATGCATGCTCAGCCACCAAACTGCAGCGAGAACAGTTTTTTCCAGGACCAAATTTGGTACAGGTTTGGGCAATTTGGTCCGTGGAAATTAGACCAAATCGATTTTGCATGGGGACGGCTCTTCCCAAATCCGATTTTGATTCAGACCAAAATGTGCATGGGGATGCAGCCTTAATTGGTAATGTCATGAGCTACTTAGACTGATGAATTTACAATCTCTGGCTTTGGGGAGGAGTTGAAAAAAGCATGAATGTGGAATTGATAGTTCAAGCTGCCTCTGCAAGGTTTTAGTTTGTTTCTTCAACTGCAAAACATGTTTAACTAGTATTAACTGAAGTGACCACATACATTTTGTCTCTTTCTTCATAGGACTGCCCCCCAGAAGCAGGGGACTTTCGAACCCAGCAGTGTTCAGCACATAATGATGTCAAATATCAAGGGCAGCTTTATGAATGGCTTCCCGTTTCTAATGATCCTGACAATCCATGTTCGCTGAAGTGCCAAGCCAAAGGGACAAGCCTTGTTGTGGAACTGGCCCCTAAAGTCCTGGACGGCACCCGATGCTACACCGAATCACTAGATATGTGCATCAGTGGTTTGTGCCAGGTGAGGTCAGAAGTCAAGTCTTATTGCTTTCTGCCTTCTTTCTTTCTACCTGGATTTTTCCAGAATGTGCTTTGCTTTTCAACCCGCGATAATCCCATGTTCTTCTGCTTATCTATGCAGAAGAAAAGTATATAATAATACCACCTGCTTATCACACCTTTGCCATAGAGCCATAATAATTGCTATTTCTGTGTGGGACAACAAGAAAGAGCCATGAGAATGACCAATTATGGGCATTTATGCCATTTATGGGCATGACGTATTCCTGCCTTCTTCCTCCGTCTCACACGGGTATAATTGCTGCTATGCATCCATCTTATTACGCTTCCAAATTATGCTTGCCTCCAAGTAATGCTAGCAGTATGTAATCCATTTAGGGTGGTTCTGCATTGGCCACTTAACACCCATTAAGGACAGATTTAAAAAACCTCGTCCGCACTACAACACCCATTAGAGACACATGTGTCCGCATTGTGTCACGCGAGATGTGTCTCTAATGGGTGTTAAGAGCCCCTTAATCTGGATTAAGGGGAGACTAACTTGGACGTAGTCTTAACGGGTACTTAATGGGTACTTGTGCAGTAAAGCCACATCTCCTTAGGATGCATCTGCACATGAACAAGTGTCCTTAAGTAGGCCCTTTCCCCCGGCCTCCATGATTGGCTCCTCTGGAGCCTCCTATCTTGGGGCTCCCCCTCACCCCAGAAGCCACATATTGCGGCTGCTTGGGCCGGGGGGGGGGCTTCACCTACACCTCCCTACCCATCCTGGGGTGAGTGCGTGAGTTCCCCTCCTTACCTGAATGCACCCAGGCCGATTCTGGCTGCTGGTGGCCCAGTGTGCTTTGTACGTGTCCACAGTGCGCCTCCCTATTGGTCAAGCCTGCACCTGGCTTCAGGAGGCCCTCTGCGCATGCGTGCAGGCCTGGCCAATAGGGAGGTGCGCTGTGTGCATGTGCAAAGCACACAGGGCCCCCAGCAGCCAGAATTGGCCTCGCTGCATTCAGGTAAGGAGGGGAACGTGCGTGCTCTCCCGGGGTGGGTAGGGGGGTGTAGGTGAAGCCCCCTCTGGCCCAAGCAGCCGCAATCCGCAGCTTCTGGGGCCAGGGGGAGCCCTGACATAGGAGGCCCCTGGCTCGCCATGCTTGGCTCCAGAAGAGCCAGTCATGGAAGCTGGGAGGAGGGCCTTCAGAGCATGGATTGGGATGGGTGCTGTGCATCCGCACAGCATCCACCCCAAATCTGTGTCTAAATCCATCCTTTCCTTGCGGGTGCGGACGGAAGGGGTGTTAGAAGATCTGTATCTACTAGATACGGATCTTTCTAGACATGGATTTCCGAAATACGGATCTAACAGATCCGTATTTCAGAAGGCCAGTGCGGAACCACCCTTAGTAGCCAGTTAGGCCAGTTATGATAATGCTAAATGACGCAAAAGTCATTTGCTTCTTTTATCTGCTTTTGTACTAGCTAAGGTACGCTTAGAGATACTTTGAATAAAGTGCCTTCTGTTTGGAATGCAATCAAGTCCCCACAGTTCTGCTGGTGATTTCAGAGGCAAAACCGCGTTACGCTGTGCCATCTGTCCAAGTGCAGTTCTGCTGTCTTACCTATAAAACCTCAGCACCTGGGCGTTGGACCCTGATGTGTCTTTACTTTTTGCTTCCTCACTCATGCCTGTCTTTTAAAAGGTGCCTACGCTCCTACCTGCTTTAAAGAGTGAACCCATTTCCCATTTCTGGAGCGACTTCTGCCTTTGTTTCTGCCCTGGATTTTAGGATAGTCGGGTTGCTGTTGTTGTTTTTCTTTTCTGTTGCCCTAGCTAGGCATTGCCAAACATTTCCAAAACTTTTTAAAAAAACTAATCTCTTCGAGTTTTTAATCGCCAATCTTCCACTCTGTCAGTCTAGAGGTGTTACTTTAAAATTAAAAATCATCAGTTGAGTAGTATGGTTGCCTCTGATTTTGCTGGTATATTATGTGCAGTGAGATCACAGTCGGAAGGAAGTGAAGCATTGCTAGTTCTACTGCCTATGAGAAGATGCATTAAACCTGGCAGTTCCTTGTTGACGTGTGTGAACCCTGCAGAACACCCTGTTACTCCTGGAATCTCTGGCTGTGTTTACAGGCAGAACCTCTGAGGTGGCTTGAGATGGTTCAGAGGTGGGATTGTTCATGCTCCAGTCTGCCCATCATGGAGATTCATGGCTGGAGAAGGCTGATTAAAGGTAGAATGAGAGCACAGGGGCTGCTTTTTTGCTCCATGTGAGTTTGGCTTCTAGGAGCCTTTCTGGATTTAAAATTATGCATGGTATAGAAAAGGTGGATAGAGAAAATTTCTTTCTCTGTCACACAGTACTAGAACCAGGGGGCATCTATGAAGCTGATGGGTAGGAGAGTCGGATCCAAAAAAGGGAAGTATTTCTTCACCCAGAGGGTCATTGGTTTATGGAATGTTTTGCTGGAAGAGGTGGTGACAGCTACCAGTCTAGATGGCTTTAGACAAATTTATGGATGACAGATGTATCAATGGCTACTAGAATGAATGCCTAGGTGCGTCTTTCAGGCTGGGGGGGGGGCGGGACACTTCTAAGACCATTTGCTGGGATTCTAGAGCAGGAATAGGTTTGTCCTTGTCTCTGCTTGAGATGCCCAATTGGTGGGCCACTGTGGGTGACAGGATGCTGGACTAGATGGGCAATTGGTGGGCCACTGTGGGTGACAGGATGCTGGACTAGATGGG
>MTQE01001418.1:3255010-3291966 GCA_014337955.1 Aspidoscelis marmoratus
GGAAGGAAGGAAGGAAGGAAGGAAGGAAGGAAGGAAGGAAGGAGACCTTTAAAGCATCCCTTGGCTCCTCAAAAGTAAAGTAAATCTAACAAAAACATCACACATCTTCCATGACAATTTCACTCAGATCTTCTTCCAGTGCTACTACTGTACAAATCCATTGCACTGGTTGAATGGGGTTTGTTATGGTGATTTGTTACCAAATGCTGGAGTTTGCTATGGTGATTTGTTAGCAATGGGTGAATGATCTGAAAAAGTAAGGATGGGTGAAGCTCATCCATTGCCATGCAAAATAAAACAAAAAACATGCACAGTGTACCAGCCCATGGCCCGAGTGTCTCTTCCTTGCTTCCTGAACCCTGGCCAAAATGCCAGACTTAGCCCATAGTAGTTACATCCCTGCTGTCTGGTCCTTGACTACCAGAAGGTCTCAGGGCAGATGAAAACAATAAATAGAATAAATAGAATATTTCCAAAACATATTTCGAATATAGCCCCACCCACCCTCTATCCCTGGCAGAGCACCACTCAGAAGAGGCTAAACATCAAAAGCCCGCATGAAGAGGTATGTTTAACCAGATGCCAAAACCCATATAATGTCGGTGCCTAGCGAACCTCCAGAGCAAGTCTATTCCGGAGTCTGAGGGTCATCACAGAAATGGGCATTTTGCATGTCCCTGCCCTTTGCATGTCTGAGAAAGGAACTATTGGAAAGTAGTGATGTGCATGTGTGGGGTTTTTTTGTGTGTGCATGTGTTATACGTATCTGTACGCATTTGGTACGCATCCCCTTTGATCCAGTATGCATCCCATTTTCGTTCCGTACTATAAGCGCAGATGCGTACAGATATGTATGAGAGTCATACAGATACATATATAATACATACGTATCTGTACATTTGAATGATTCAAATGAATATTTTGGAACATTCAAAATCCGTTCAAATGTTTAAATCTGAATGTGAAGACATGCCATTCGAATTTGAATGTCCACATTCGATCGAGTTTTGAATGTTTAGAACATTTGTCCACATCCCTACTGGAAAGCCCTCTCTCTGGGATCACATTTTTTCCTCACCGAAGCCACATTAAGTTCTGAAAAGGAAAAGGAGGGAAGGCTGTCTGTGACAGAAGCTGGAACAGACTGAGACTGACTGAGAGGCAAGTTGGCAATTCCCACACAAACAAGAGAAAGATCCCGGTGAAGGGCTGAGGGGAATGGTGTCTGCTTGCCAGTGGCACCCCCAGGCATGTAGCATTCTTCTGAGGGTGGCTGAGGGCCAGCAAGTGCCCTCACAGCTGCCCTTCCCACAGAGCGAAGGAAGAAGGCTCTGAGGGCACTCACCAACAGCTGTGTAAACTACTCACCTGACCTGTGCTCCATACAGAAATATTTTCTGTTATATATATTAAAAAAAGGGAATCTTCCAGAAACATTGTTTAGTGTGACACCAAAAAGATCTCTGGGCAATACCTTCGAAGCTGGGGAGCTCTTCCCCCCGTGGCTTTGAAGAGATCAGGAGGGTGTGGAATGCAAAATGCTGACACCTTGTGCCTCAATTCTAGGGAAGGAGCGGACACCCTTCCCATAAGACACTGCAATCCTAAATCAGGCCATTGTAATGCAAGTTAAATGTTGGTTTCTGGCAGGATGGAATGTGGGAGAAGAAGCTCCCTCACCATCCTCATGACAAAAATCATTCCGCATTGGCTGACGAAAAATGGATCTAAAAAGATCCGTTTTTCAGCGATCTGACCTCCTGAGGATCCGTCACCTCCTGAGGCCATCACTTGTCCACACACGTGCGGGAAGGCCAGATTCCGGAGGACGGATGGAGTGGGTGCTGTGTGAACACATAAGCACCCCTTCCGAAAGTCCTCCAGCTCATGTGCCGGCGCCGGTGTCTTCGGAGCCCCAGGACTAGAGCATTCAGTTGTCAGTCACTGCGTGTTTCCGGTGGTGCCGGGCACGCGAGGGAAGGGCTTCAGAAGCAGGCAGTCCTGCTTCCGCCCTTCCCAACATAGCGGGTGGAGGGAATCTGTTTCTTCACCTGGCCATGCACGGAAGCGTCCTTCTTCTGCACACATCCAGGTGAAGAGACGGATGTAAGACCTGATTTTTCGGGTCTTCAATCTAATCTGGATTTTGGTGGCAAAACCAGTTTTAAAAACTGGTCTTGCGCACCGAAATGCGGAAGCGGCCTCCGCAAAGGGTCACAAAAGAGTACTCCAATGCGGAAGCCGCTTAAGGTAAGTGTTTTAAATCCTACTTAAGGGGAGGGGTTAAAACGGTTTCCGCAGCTAGTGTGGAAACGCCCAAACAAACACAGTTGAGCCACGAGTCTTGAGTACTAGGAAATATAGGTCCTATCTGCACTGGGGTTTATTCTGGGTTATATCTGGAATAAGGATCTGCCATCTGGTGCATAGTAATATGTTTATTCATATTTGCCAGCACAGAGAAACAGTGAGCATTGATATACAGTAGGGATGTGCACAGATATTAGAAATATTTGTTATTCGGAGAAATTCAGATGAATTCAGACATTCATATATGAATCAAATGTCTAGACGCTTGAATTTTGAATTTAAATGAATAGAAATATTTCCAGTTATTCGTACTAATAATTCAGACATTCATATGTGTACGGATATGTATGTATCGTGCACATATATGTAAATGTCTTGTACAGGATGCGTACAGGATGCGTACAGGATGCGTACAGATGTGTACGGTATGCATACGGTTACGTATGAGATGTGTATGTACCCATAGAGATACAAATATTCGTGCACACCCCTAATATTCAGGTACGTGTATAGCAGCTAACTGTTAACGTATATTTAAAGAAAAAAGAAACACTGCTTTTTATCATCTTGCTTTAAATCCAACATCGGCATAGCTCTTTTTGTTTGTTAAGTGGTGCCAAAAGAGGCACCACCACTGATTTATTTATATTTCTCTCCTACCATGAAAAACAATTTTGGAACACAATTTGAAATGTCCTCGCTAGAGGATCACCGTACACAATCCAATTAGGAACTCCTATAGTTTACGATATTTAGAAGAACAAACATCAGCAGAACTTTCCTGCATTATAAGCCACACCTGAAATTCCTTCTTCCGCACTAGAAATATATAAAAAACAGAGCTAGATTTTGTAAGGCAACACTAGGAAAAGCAAATTCTGATGCTAGGAAAAGCAAATCCCTCGTGTGAGAATTTTCGGATGCTAAGTCAACCTTCTTAAAACACTAGAAACCTTTTTACGCCCTGATGCTGTAGACTACATAAAGTCTGAGGACTTTGATGTCAGATTGGTTAAGGCTACGCTGATTTCAATGAGGTTACAACCATTCTGATGCGGGTACTTTCACTTATCTCTTTAGCAGATCAGGCTTTATGCATTGGTTTAATGTTCAATACTCAAGGATATATAAATTTTAGAAGGAAACACTTTGCCCAACAGCTCCCTCATTGCCTGTTGGAGAACTGGAAATATAATCCAGATTTCCTGATTCTCAAGCCTTTGTTTTAAAAATGGTATCCCTTCTGAGTCACGCCCCGTCCGACCGTTGTCTGAACAGAGTGCGCAGTGTACGAAATGGGATGGCGGACAACTGTAACCAACACCACATGCTATCCAGAGAGGCATAGCAGGTAGGCATTTTATAGGGAGCGCACAGGATGTAAGCATTACATGCCAGACCCCAAGTTGCTTGTTCCTGTTTGTTGCTAATCATTTTGGGCAGCAGTGTTATGCACTATTGCAAGTGGATTAAATAGCTTCAATTTCAAATGTGATTTAAGATGCACATAATAGTATACAGGTTTGGTTATATCCTTAGTAGCAGCGGCTCATAAGACTAAGGGCAAATCAGCTGGAAGAAAATTGTACTAGGGATCAGAAAAGTCAGTACCAATGGGTGTTTTTCCACTGTCACTAAAAGTACCCATTAAGTACCCATTAATGGGTATGAAATGGCATTTTTGTACCCATTAATAGGTACTTAATTGGTACTTCTAGTGACAGTGGAAAAACACCCAATGTTTAGGTAGGGGTGTGCACAAATATTCTGAAGATTCAAAATTTGATTGAATTTGATCGAATGCGGACATTCGGATTCGAATAGAATGTCTTCACATTCAAGTTTAAACATTCAGAAGGATTTCAAATGTTCTGAAACATTAATTCAAATGATTTGAATGTACAGATAGATATCATACGTATCTGTACACATTTGCACTTATAATACGGAACGAAAACAGGATGCATACGGGATAAAACGGGATGCGTACGAAAAGCGCACAGATACGTATAACACATATGAATGTTGTCGACATTCGTATCTTCGGATTCTTATCTAACATTCGAACAAATAGATTCGAAAGTATCCGATCCGAATAGGCTTTTGTTGCATTCGGTTTCTAAACATTTGAATAGAATTGAATGTTTTCACATTCGAATCAAATTAAATTCGAAGGCAAAAAAATTTTTGTGTGTGTACATCCGTAATGGTAGCTGAGGTGCTCCCAAGGCTGCAGTTCTAAGCAATCACATGCAGACACTTAATTGAAATGTAAAAGGAAAAAAAATGTGGTGACCCAATCTCTGAAGTACCAGCAAGGTTTTGGGGGGCTGAAGAGTTAACGTCTTGTCAAAGAGTTCCAAGGTCAAAAGCTATCAGAGTCAGAAGGGTTGGTCATAAATCACAAAGCAAGGTCACGGATTCCAAGAGCTACAGATTTTACGGTCTTTGTCTGCAACAACTCTGGCCTGAACGTGAGGCTTTAAATAGAGGAAGGAGGGTCACAGCTCTTTCGTTGGAGGTGCCGTAACCTTTCTGATTTATGCAGCTGTGAGCGCTGTTGTCTCAACACCATCGGGGAAGGGCGTCGCCCAGCCACTTTGGTCTAGTGGTTAGGGAGTTGGACTTTTATCTGGAAATACAGGGTTCGATTCCACCCTCTCCCATGAAGCCAGCTGGGTGACCTTTAACTAGGCACAGCTCTCTTCTGAGCTCTCACAGCTCCACCCACCTCACAGGGTGCTCTGTTGTGGGGAGAACACTTTGAGTCCCCCTTAAATGGGTGAGAAAAGCGGGGCAGAAAAGCCAACTCTTCTTCTTCTTGCTCCGATTCTGAGCTGCTGTCAGTTTGAGCTATAGACTCAGCGTTCTCACTTGCCAGGCATTCCTCATCGTGCCTGGCCAGGCAGCCAGCCCCAGCTTGGCTGGGCACTGCAACCTCTCCTTCATTGTCAGAGGAAGGGGGTTGACAAGAGGAGGCCTGACAGGGATTTGCTCGGGGCTTTTGTACTGTTGTATGTTAAGAATAATCCTTAATAAGTAGTCATTAAGCTGCCATCCGTTTTAGGACACCCTTTCTTCCTCTTTCTTTGCAACCAGTTGGTAAGCATTTTGCTCTTGAGTTCAAATGAAATTCTCCCAACCAAATCCATTTGCTCCCCCTTTCGTTGCTAACATCCTTTATGGCCCTCTTGGGGGAATATGAAGGGGGAGAAATTGGCAGGAACTAACCCCAGAGATGGACCCAGCCAGGGATATGCACGAATGCATTTTTTTGTATTCGAATTCAAATTCGAGTTGATTCGAATATTTGAATATTCAGTTCAAAATTAAAAAATCCATATTTCTGAAAATCTTCGAATCGAAGGATACAAATGTCGGCAACATTTGTATCTGATTTTTGAATTTGCGCTCATCCCATTTGCATCCCGTTGTCATCCTGTGTTATAAGCACAAATAGACCCGATATTCGGATGCAATATAAGTGGATCTATTCAGTCAAATTATTTGAAAATCCAATACGGAAAATTCAAAATCCATTCAAATTCGGAAATTCGGATTTCCAAAAATCCGCTTTGAATTTGAATGTTGATATTCATCGAATTCGGATTGGATTTTCAAATTTTTGAATATCCGTGCATATCCCTAGACCCAGCAGTCATAAGGAGCTCAATTTGAATTGTACATCTTTCTCTCTTGTCAGATTGTTGGCTGCGATCACCAGCTGGGAAGCAGTGCGAAAGAAGACAACTGTGGTGTCTGCAGTGGAGATGGTTCAACCTGCCGGCTTGTTCGTGGCCAATACAAATCCCAGTTCTTGGCGAATAAACGTAAGATGTTGGCTTGACCTTTCCCTCAACAGGAATGTAAACAGCTTTCAGAATTAGAAGGGTATATGGTACGATAGGTCCTTACAATTTTAATGACAAGCCCGAGGCTTTAAAATCTATAAAATAAAAACAATACTCAACCAGTGCTGAGTAATTGGGCAGGTCCAGGATACTGACCTGTGCAGAATTGCCCTTACTTTTTCACTTGCTACAGCCAAAGGTGAACAGGCATTTTACAACAGGAGGAGGAGAACCTGGCCATCCTTCCAGGTGTGGTGGTCTAGTGGTGGCAGCCTAGAAGACTCTGCCCTCTGGATGACTCTCCAGCCTGGATGGGTGTCGCGTCTCAGGCGAGCGAGGGCAGCGAGGCAAACACACACACGTTCACAGCAGTCCATTGAGGGCTCGAGAGAAGGCAGCGTTAGGTCACTCTTGGATCAGGGCTTCCAGAGGTTCAGCAGAGAGTTGTAGCAAGATCCAAGAGTCAGTTTCACAGGCAAGAACATGGTCGAGACATCGCCTTGCCCAACACTCCACTACCATCTATCCTGGATACAGTTCCGTGTTGGCAGGCAAACCCCCATGACAATCTCTTTCCCTACCCCTTTTCTGCTTCTTTGTCTTCAGATGAAATGGATTTTCTTCTTCCCTCCCGATTGATTGCCGGCGCCCCTTTAGGCTTCCTCCCTTTACACTTAAAGGGTTAGGATTAGTCCAATAATATCGGTTTCACTGACTTCAGTCAGGCACTCTTTTACAGAAACAATGAATAAACTTTTATTGGTTACAATCTTCTTCAGGAATATCATACTTCGAACTACAATCGCTCCACACGAACACTTTCTCTTCTTTAACAGTTCACTGAGAAATCAGGACACTCTTCCAGGTGCCACATTAGCAAGCTAAAGCACCCAGTTCCTTCCTGCCCACCCCTGTGAGTTACCCCAGGCGAAGAACCTTTCTCTTCTCCCTCCATGTCCTTTTATAGGCTCTGGCACGATGTTGCCTAGCTCCGATTGGTTCAGGCTCTGGGCCAGCTTACCCCCTCCCTTTGGAACACAGTAAGCCACACCCCTTAATCTTTAGAACTAAGCTAACTTTTGACTTTGACACTTTCTAACTAACTTACCTTAAACCCTGGGTATCACACAGGGGTTGCACAAATGTTTTGTCCGCAACACTGGATCAGCAAGTGGTGCTGAGTTAAGTAGGCGAGCCAGCTCCCTACCCTTTTTGACGCAGCTGAGCGAGATGCTGGGATGTGCGTAGCACCTGTTTCTCCCCCTGGAGCAGATGAGGGGAGGGTCGCACCTGAGGCTGGCTGTCCAAACTCTTATCAACAGAACTGTCTGAGTGCACCGCTAAAACTGGCCCCTGGCTCTCAAGGTCTGCACTGCTGTGCCCTGGTTGCTGCCCAGACTGCTGGGCAATTGGAAATGCTCCTTCGTCCTCAGAGGATGGAGCTGGACTGGTGCGATGGGGCAGGAGAATGGACCCTGATAATTTGGAGCTGCTCTGGGTCCTTCTTATCACCTGCTCTGGACCCTTCTGGTCTCAGCTACACCAGAGATTGTAAAGGACAGCTGCTCATGCCATCACTCCTGGGGGTGGTCTAGTGGTGGCAGCCTAGACCACTCTGACTCTCCTGCCTGGCTGGGTATGGAAGTCTTGGTAGAGGTGATTGTTTGTGGGACTGGGTCCCTCTTGTCAGCTGCTCTGGACTCCACTTGGCCTCAGCTGCCTCAATTTTTTATGTGTGTGCATGTCTTTTGGCCTATTTTGCAATGTTTTGTATGATGTGCAATTTTTCTAACGCGTTTTTATTATGTTTTGATTATTATTTCACATTCTATATTTTCTGTTTATTGTAAACCATAGGGGTATGCATGAATTGGTGGGTTTTTTTTGGGGGGGGGGTTGCATTTGAATTCAAGTTGAATCGAATGTCAAAACATTCTGTTTGGTCTGAACGTTTAAAATCCGAATGCAGCAAAAAACGATTCGAATCTAATACATTTGAATCTAATCATTTGAATCTATTCATTCAAGTGTTAGATATGAATGTCGACAACATTTGTATGTGTTATACGTATCTGTACGCATTTCATATGCATCCTGTTTTATCCCGTATGCATCCCATTTTCGTTCCGTATTATAAGCACAAATGTGTACAGATACGTGTGATATTCATACGTATGTATATAACCCCTACATATATGTACATTCGAATTATTTGAATCATTCAAACAAATTATTCAGAACATCTGAAATCTGTCGAATGTCTAAATTCAATGGTGAAGACATTCTATTCGAATTCAAATGTCCACATTCAAACAAATTTGATCGGATTTCGAATGTTTAGAATATTCTTGCGCATCCCTGGTAAACCGCCTTGGGCACATTTTCATTTGGCAAGGCGGTATGCAGATAAAATGGAAATGGAAAATAGAAAACAGGCATTCATAACTCATGCGAATGAGCATATTTTGAATTTTTAAGGAACAATTGGAACATAAACTTAAAAATATATAATAGGATGTGATTTCTTACAAGGGCATGTGGGTGGCAATTTCTGCTGGATATCTTATTTTGCCTGTTTATACTGTGTTTTGTTTCTGTGGGGAAAACTGAGAGGCGCTTGTTACAGAATCATCCCTAAAGTCTCAGAAAATAGCTCTGAAGTTTGAGACGCAGCCTCTGTTTGCAGAGTGAGCCTATAAATATGAAATGTTCTAACTGAAATGGGGAAAGCTTACTAGTATATGGAGGAATAATAATTTGAGGAAATGTTTTATAATTTTAAGCAGATTGTACCTTCCATATGATGGAAAAGTAGTACAGCCATCAGGGTTTAATAGATCAGAAGCATCTTATGACCTCTGACTGCTAGGGAAAACAGGACTAGAAGTAGCTAGTAAAGGATGCCTTCTTTTCCCCCAATTTGTCTCTTCTCTACCTGTTTCTGACTGGTAAACTGATAGTTCTCAGGTCTATCTCACCTGTTTCATCCTCAGTCTTTGTTTCCTCTGCTAAATTTCTTAGGATTGGCTTTGCTCTCCTATCCCAGTAGATATTTCTTACCGAATTTAATTTTAAAATTTGAGTGCATGTCCACCAAAGTGGCACAAATGGCACACCGTGGTTGTGATCAGCCATAGATGGCACATAAAGGATATCTGAGACATCTCAGAGAAGGGATTGTCCACATACCTGTCTCACCTTCCCCACTCCTGAACATTCTGTCCTAGAAAAGATGGATTAGAGAAGGCTTGGGAACATGAGTGCCACATGGTACGGTGTCTGGGGCACCCCTGAGTTGTCCTTTTTGTTATGTCTGAACACAGCCTATAAAAAGAAATCAAGGAAGTGTCCCCAAAGAAGCTAAGAGGTTGTGGTTCTAACCCCAATTAAAGGCCAGAAAATACACTGCCAAGGTTCATTTTCTGACCTTTAATGTAGATTAGAGGTGGGATGGAAACATTAGCTGCTACATACTTTCAAACTACTTTTTCAATAATAAGAAAATTGGCTTTTATACCCCACTTTTCTCAGCCTTAAGGGGGACTCAAAGTGGCTGACAAAGCTTTCTATTCTTCTCCCCACAACTGAACACCCTGCGAGGTGGTGGGGCTGTGAGAGCTCAGAAGGAGAGCTGTGACTAGCCCAAGGTCACCCAGATGGCTTTGTACTATGGATCAGAACTCAACTGACAGTCAAATTGTGCACTTTTCCAGAAATTTGTGCTGCAATTTTAATGCAATAGAATGGTATGCAAAAAATATGTACTTTACAGTAAAAGAGAGCATGGAACAAAAATCCACAAAAATGTGAGAGGTGTAGAATGACAGTGAAAAACGAGCAGAATTAGACTGCCCTGCCCAGGCTGACTTCCAGTCTTATTCTGTAGTTGCCTTCTTGCGCAAGAAGACCCAACTCCAGGAACATTTGGCTTCTGAGCAGCGTCTGCTTTTGTTTCTGATTGTCATGACGCTTTTATACTATCACACTAAGAGATGGTGCCTGCTAGAAAGGAACATCTGTAAAGCAGGTAGTAAGAGATTATCAGAGGCATCCTTCTGCTGCACTTAAGGGATTTCATTTCATAGCTCTTTGCATCAGCAGCTTCTGTGCCAAAAGAACTATGCTGGAAATGTTTTTATCTAAATCTTTCCAAACACACAATACGCTGTGCTGATCATATTGAATTCATTTTCTTTCTATCTCTGCATCCAATTCAGTCTTCACACTGTGTATACTTTTTGGGGGAGAGGGAGGGATGTAGACGGCGTCAGAAAGCAAAGACGCGCAAGGAACAATTTGCAACTGTTAGCACTCGTAGCGGAAACAACTACTCAGTATCCGTAGGGCTGGTGTATCTGTCCCAGGGGTGCCAGAAACAGAAAACATCAGGGAGAGAAGGGAGTTGTGGCCCTGACTTCCCTCCTACACACTTCTAAAGAGGAAACACCTGGCTTGGTGTCCCCTTCTTTCACACACAAAAATGAAAGATTGTTTGAAAAATCCAGCACTTTGGCAGTCCAGGCTACCTCCCTACATCCTCCAGAAACATACATATAATGTGCCTTTATTAGGCCTGCCTAACTTGTCTGCATATTAAATCCCTTCACACCCTGAATTCAACATTATTATGGAACTGAAGCTGCCTTTTTAAGGATTCACCAGTTTGGTCTAGTGGTTAGGGAGCTGGAAAGACAGGGTTTGATTCCACCATCCTCCATGAAGCCAGGTGGGTGACTTTGGGCTAGTCACATCTTTCTCCTGAGCTCTCAAAGCCCCACCCCCCTCACAGGGTGGCTATTGCAAGGAGAAGAATAGAAGCTTTGTCAGCTGCTTTGAGTCTCCTGAAATGGGTGAGAAAAGCGGGGTAGAAAAGCCGACTCTTCTTCTTCTTCAAATAGCTGATACAGGAGATTATAATCTCCTTCTGGGCTGGTTTGAACCTACTGGCTAAATTTGTGCAGAACAAAGGCCCTTTCTGGACCTGTCATACATGTGGATTCAGGCAGACTACTATATAAACTGGGACAAGGGCCGATGCAGAAAGACCATAGCTGGAGCTTTGTGGAGCTGAGGGCCTAAATACTAGCCTAACCAAGAAGACAGGTCTTCTGACTTCTGCTCTTGGTTTTTAAGCTTCAACATAAATTGCCATTGATATGCAGCATTTAGGGGGAAATACTATTTCCCCTTGTTACTTTATGTGCAGAGTCACTTTGTATAAAGGGCTGTAGAGCGTCTGAACTTCTCTGCCTTTTTTTCCTAAGATAGTAAAGCGGAAACTACAGCGCAGCTTGTCAGAGCTATAAACACATGCCTAAGAATTGGTCAAAATGGCTTAGGTAGCTGTTTTCCTTGGAGAAAACTAGTTGTCTATGTATAGATCACAAATCACTATTCCTGGAAGTAAGATGAGGAGCGTTAGAAATTGTATTAGTAAGCAAATATGAATGCCAGTGCAGTGGCCAAAAGTTAACCACAAGCCATGACTTTACAAAAGAAAAAAGTGTGTATTTTTGCATGCAAACTAGGGACTACACTTTATACCCTTTTTCTTCCCTTTTTCTCAAACTTCTGCTAGTTGTTCATGTATGTTGCAAGTACAGGATAAAGCCTATGGGAAGTGCACTGTATTTCACACCCTCCACTTTTCAGTAACTCAGTCCCTGAATATGTTTCTCCTCCGTTTTGGAACCCAGGGCAAGCAGTTGTAATGTTGCGTCTTCAAATGATACTGAGCAGATGGGCCATTCATATTTGTCAATTGAAAATCTGTTAACTATTGCCTTATTGGTTATTGAATGACAGGTGTTGTGGTCCACACACACAATCAGATTCATAAGAACGTAAGTGGAACCCTGCTGGACCAGGGAAGAGCCCATCTACTCCGGGATTCTGTTTCACATAGTCCCTGGTTACACTAGTAGTTTAGGATGGCCTCAGATCATCTTCAGGTCATGTTACTCACATTTTTATTTAATTCGTTTTCCAAGCCGGCCTACCCCTGTTAGACTGTTCTAACAGGAGTCCTAATTTTGACAGGACTCAGTCCGTCCTGGCATGCCAGCCCAGCCCATCTTCTCTTCCTCAGTGTGAGCAGGGAAGGGGGGACAGGGGCGGGCTAAAGGAGGCTGAACCATGCTGTCATGGGGGGTTGGTGTTCAGTCTGTCCATTCATCCAATGTCTAGGGGAGGGCAGCACACATGAAGGCACCTTCTCTCCTCAGTTTATGTGTATGATTGCTCTATCTAGGATTTTTACACAAATTTATTATTATTATTATTTTATTTTTATTTTAAAATGAATTGCATGGAGAAGAAAAGCCCATAAAAAAGGAAGGGAGCGTGTGGAGGTGGGGGAGCAGGCTTAAAAAGAACCGCAAACACACAACCTCCCTTGAGTGACACAATGGCATCCGATAAGAAAGGAGGTAGATTTGACACAGAACAAGGGGTGGAGAGCCAAGAGTTCCGTGGAGGAGGCTCAGGTCGATTGCCGAGAAAGGTGTGAACAATTCTGCCCAAAGCAAGGACAGCCTGAGGACAACCTACAACAACCTAGGTGTGACCAGCATTGGTGTGACCTCAGTTCAAATTAATAGTCTGTCCTGTCTTAGACTTGTGTTACCAGGGCTGTAGGGCACCATCAATTGCTTCTGGGAATTCTCAAGCAGAAGACAACAGCAAAACCTTCACCTGTTCTTGATTTCCTGCAAAATAGCCCTTCATCCTGCCTATCTTTGCAACATGGAGGCAGGATCTGGGCATCATTTCTAATAGCCATGAATCCCCCTGAGCTCCATAAATTTATGTAGATCTTTCTTAAAATTAACCAAATTAGCTGCTGCTGCTACCTCTTCTTTTAATAAATGTCATAGACCAATGATCCTCCAGGTTAAAAAATACATACATACTCTTGTCAGCCCTAACTCCCCTGCCCATCAGCTTCAGGGAATGTTCCGTAGTCTAGTCTTGTGTGATGGAGAAAATATTTTTTCTGTATCCACCTTTTCCAGTCTGTACATGATTTTATGTTGGAAGAACAAGGAATGCAGCTGCTCTCCATCCAGTCTGGAAAGCAGAGTTCCATTGTGGAGGGGGGCGGGGTGTACATTCCTCACGTTATAACCTGCATTTCCAATTTGTTTCCAATTCAAGATATTTACCTGAGGGTAAATAGGTGCTAAGACTTGAAGGGCTTTTGAGATCACAATCAAGGCTTAGTACCTATTTACCCTCAGGACTGCCTGTCTCAATCAAAGGGTGTTTCTGCATGGGCCCTGAAGACCCCATTAGGCCCCCAATAAGGACACTTGCGGAATAGATCCTAAGAGCCCCTTCCACAAGGGGGACCTCAGGAGGCATGGTGTGTGTCCACACAGCACCCTCCTCAGCACCCATTGCAGTTGGGTGCTAGAGGGCCCGTGTGGAGGTGTGGGATCCTCCCAAAGATCCAATCCTTGAGGAATGGAAGCCATAGAGGATCCCTTCGCCAAGATCCGGCACTTCAAATTCTGGATCTTGGAGAGTTATTGCGGAAATACCCAAAGAGGACCCTAACTGTAAGGAGTCCGCAGCAAAGCCTCTTAAAGATTCCTGGCCTGTATATAATGAAAGGTGCTTGAGTATGGAAGAGGGCCTTTTAGCTGTAATTCTGCTACATGGAATGCATTGCCATCATCTGAATTAATGCATGATAACATCTTTATGACCATTTTAAAAACAATTTAAGACTCACCTCTTCTTCCTGCCTTACTGTTAATACCAGCACTATTATTATTCTTTTGATTCTGTCTGGTGGAACGGGGTGGAATCAATCTTTCTAAATGTCTTTGTATTCTCGTTGGCCACCTTGAGTTGTTATGAAATAGCTGAAATACTGGCAAGGAACTAACTAAATAATATACCAATCAGGATGAAAGAATTTGAGGAAGAACTAAAATATGACAGCCCTAAGTCCGGACTGTATATTAAGAAGTGTCCAGTAGAGTGTTGATTTGTGATTAATGTCCACATACATGCTTCCATTATGGGCAAATCGTGAACTGAGACTGGAATAGTAAATACACTTTCTAGCAGAGGAGATACTGATCAATACAGTGGTACTTAATTGTGAGTATACAAGTGCAGGACTTCTTGTTATTCAAGCACAATTTAGGGAATTATGCTTCATTGAATAAGATTTCCAAGCTGCTACCACGGTTGGATCAAAGAAAATCCCTGTCTTTGCTGCTTTGCCATTCTTAGCTTGCACGTAGGTACAGATGACCAACTCATGGTCTTCTCTCACATAAACACACTGGCATGTGCTGCCGAAAAAACCAACAGTGATTAAATTTGCTTTTACCTTGGCTTTACATCAAGACTAAATGGGTTATTCTCTGGTAGTTCTCTGGTAGTTATATTGAGTTGCTAGTGATTTGTTTTTTCTTAGTAATGGTCCAATTCATCTCAAATGGAAACTGATATGTACTTTGCCGTGTGCCTGTGGTCAAAAAGACTACTTGTGAGCCAGTTTGGTCTCGTGGTCAGGGAGCCGGACTCTTATCTGGGAATACCGGGTTCAATTCCGCCCTCCCCCATGAAGCCAGCTGGGTGACCTTGGGCTAGTCACAGCTCTCTTCCAAGCCCTCACAGCCCCACCCACCTCACAGGGTGTTCTGTTGTGAGGAGAAGAATAGAAAAGCTTTGTCAGCCGCTTTGAGTCCCCTTAAATGGGTGAAAAAAGCAGGGTAGAAAAGGCAACTCTTCTTCCTACACGAAGCCAGGTTGGTGACCTTGAGCTAGTCACAGCTCTCTTCTGAGCTCTCACTTGTTTGAGCCACGATGGATGAGAATTTGTCAGGGATAGGCACTTTTGCCAGTGCTGAACATGAGAAAAGTCTAGACAAAACGAACCAAGCATTATGTTGTGACTTCAGCCATGTCACTTTGAGAGAGACGTCATAATGCTGTTACAGGTTTTCAAAGGGTTGAACGAGAAGGCTGGTGAAGAATTTGCCCAGTGGAGACACAGAGTCAATTTTCACGAAGGAGTGCGGAGAAGAAAGAACGCTCCTTATGACTATGTTGGGTTTACTAGGGCAGCGTCGGGGTAGAAAGCTAACAAAGGGAGCTTGCTATAGTGTGCACTTTAGATGACCTGTGGGTAAACACAGACTTTCAGCTGCCCTATTCCATTAATTTTTATTAGCTCTGTTGGTACTATGAGGGCAGACCAGGTTTTGCTTAATGTCTGAATGTGGTAAAAGATGCTTGTGAGTATTCAGAAGCACTTAAAATTACTGTCTGTCTGTCTTGGTAAAGTTATGGTGATTTGAATTTTAAAAAGCTGGCATACCTTTGTTACAGTACTTTAAAATCAATTTAATTTCAAGAAGGGAACAGTCTAAGGACGGCAGACTTTTGTTTTTCCTAGAGTACAGGGCAGCTTTGACATACATAGGGACATGCATGGTTTCCCCCCTGCTCACTTCACATTGAGGTGAATGGGATGGAATTTCCCATCCGTGCAAATGGAGCCACTTTGAATGCATTAGGCTCCAAATTGGCTTCAAATCCCTGCCGCCACCGGTCACGTCTCCAAATCCACTCCAAAGCTTTGAACAAAAGCACAAAAGCTTTCACTTCACATGTAATGGCCAGCCCTCAAGCATAATTCTAATGCAAAGATTCAAACCCCCACAATTTGCATGCATTGTGATTTGTGAAAGTGACAAACGTTTTTCAATTACAATTTTAGTGCCCAGTATTATACTTCACTTGTGTTCATGGTATGGGTCAGTATGCTGCTGTAAGATAGAACCTGAGACCTTTCTGCAATGTATCAAACATTGAGGTGGAAGTGCAGAACAAAGTGAGAATTGGACAGGATTGAGGCCAGTTTTTCTCCCTCCAATAGATCACACTAATTCTTACTCCTAGAATGTGTCTTCTGGAAAATCTTTGCTTTTCTGCTACATCTCTTCAGTTAAAATTTATGGTAGATATTATTCATATATAGAAAATCAAATGAGAGCATAAGATGGCACAACTGTCCAGTGCAGTCCAGTTTTCTGGTTGCCACAATGATCTGCCAAATATTTTTAGGTATCCTGAAAGCAGAAAGGGATATTTAGTTCCAAGGGACATTCAGCACTTGGAAGAATTTACAAGACATACGACTGAATTAATCTGTCCAGTTCCCTTTTAAACTTTCTGAAGTTCATGATCATGATCTACTTGGAGGCAGGAAATACCACTGTGTAACTTTGTCCTGTGACAAGGATGACTTCTCGTCCATTTTTAATCTCCCACCTTCTAGCCTGTTTTTCCACTGTCAGAAAGTACCCATTTTTGCACCCATTAAGGACCCATTTGGGTGTGAGCCGGATGATCCCATTTCCACCACGGCACCCATTTGAGATCCGATTGTTTCGAACGCCACTTGGGAAATCCGGATCAAATGGGTACTTTCACTCCAAAGATCAGCACAGACTTCAGTGGAGCTGTTTTGCATAGACTTCAAAGTGACTTCAAAATGACTTTGAAGCCACTTCGGAGATTGCACCCCCTGCCCCCCCAAACACCTTGGGTGACAAGCAGACCCCTCATGGGTAGACCCGGATTTCCAAATGGGTGCTCTGGTGTTTCCATGGCAGGGAGGCTAGCACCCAAAGTGACTCCAAAGTGACTCCGAAGTCACTTCGAAGTCACTTCAAAGTTCACTCCGAAGATCAGCACAGACTTCAATGGAGCTGCTTTGCACAGAGTTGAAGTGACTTCAAAATGATTTCGAAGCCACTTCGGAGATTGCACCCCCTGCCCCCCCCAAACACCTGGGGTGACAAGCAGACCCCTCATGGGTAGACCCGGATTTCCAAATGGGTGCTCCGGTGTTTCCATGGCAGGGAGGCTAGCACCCATTGCTATTGGGTGCTAGACCACCCATGGAAACACATTGGGTACTTCCCTTAATCCGGATCTACTAGATACGGATTAAAGAATGTACCCATTCCTTAGATGTGGATCTTCTTAGATCCAGATTAAAGGAGCGCGGTGGAAAAACACCCCTCATTTCATTCATTGGGATTTGGATTCTAATACTCTTCTGTATGTAGAATTAAATGTTGATAAATTTTTAATGGGATTGTATTTAAATTATTTAAGAGGTAGAAGTTCTGAACAAAATGCAGTAGCCACTACTGATCTGAATGTTTGTTTTACAAGGAGTCCTGGTGTAATTTGACTGATGACTTTTCTTTCCAAAACAAGGGCATCTGAGGAACATCTATAACACACAAAGCCTGTCAGATGGTGGAGCACAATTGTTTCACATTTAGTTTTTCTTCAGGGTTCACTGGGTTTGAATGTTTTTCTTTTTAGGTGGCCAAAAACTTGCTTTACTATTTTCCCATGAAGAACTGTTTTCACTGCTTGTTTGGATGTTGGAAGCTTCCTTTCTTTGTTGATCATATGTGGTTTTTGTTTCCCATCTCCATCCAGCAGATGACACTGTGGTTGTTATTCCTTATGGAAGTCGACATGTTCGCCTAGTGCTGAAAGGTCCTGATCACTTATGTGAGTAAAAGTAAATTTTATTTTATATATCACAATATACTGTGCAGTTCCATTGGAAAATGGTTTCCTCTCCTTCTTATTTTCTTATATTTTTTTCCATTGAGAAGCCGTCCTGTCTTCAGATGTTAAGGCCCTGGATGTATATAAAGTAGGGATGTGCATGAATATTCTAAATATTCAGAATTTGATTGAATTTTTGATTGAATGTGGACATTCAAATTCAGATAGAATGTCTTCACATTCTAATTTAGACATTTAAACGAATTTCAAACGTTCCAAAACATTTGATTTGAAACATTTGAAAGTGCATGTCTGTACGCATTTGCGCATCTGCGCCAATCTCATACATATCTGTACGCATTTGTGCTTATAATATGGGATGAAAATGGGATGCATACAGGATAAAACAGGATGCGTATGAAATGCGTACAGATACGTATAACACATGCAAATTTTGTTGACATTCGTATCTTCAGAAAGAATGTTGTTGACATTCATATCTTAAGGAATCTAACATTTGAACAAATAATTTCGAATGTATTCAATTTGAATTAGATTTTTGTTGCATTTGGAGTCTAAACATTCAAATCGAATTGAATGTTTTGACATTTGATTAGACTCAAATGCAAAAAACAAACAAACATGCACAAACCTAATATGAACTGGTATCGCTATATAATGGTTTATAATGGAACCAGTGAATAAACCGCTGTGCTCTACTCCAGTTTTCTGCCTAGCTGGATATTAAGGGCTTCAGTTATTAAAAAAAAAAATTTTGGCTGGTGGGAATAAAGTCAAAGGCTTCCCTGCTGATGATCTGAACCATCAGATGCACAGCTCATGAGTTTAACATCTGTTCTTGCTCGTATGTTTACACTTCTTTATCTCAGTGCAGATACAAAGCAGAAATGCACATTCAGTGCTGAATTGTGTGGTCAAAAGAGAATAATAATATCCAAGATGAAAGGGGAGGGGTTACTGTCAGGTTGTGCAGCAGATTTGGACTGGAGTCAGATCACTTGTCAATCTCAGAGAATAGCTTAACAGTCATTCAGTCAAATAAATCCAGAGACAAAGTATTTCTTTCCTCAGTGGAAGGTTCAGCAGCTTTATTTCAGAATCCTTTCTGATACAAACTTCTCTTTAAACAGTAATGTAAAGACAACAAACTTTTACAACACAGAGATACTTATACAGCCTATAATCTGCAAGTCATGTGATTTTAGAATGATGTCATCTAATTACTGCAACAGCATGAGACTGAATCACAAGGCTCTGAGTCATGAGTTGCTGACTCACTGACTCTTTAGTTCCTGACTAACTATTAGAATTCAAGACTGTTTGACAGTTACATCACAGGCTCAGGTGCAGATATTTGAAGGGGCCACCATTAGCAACAATTAAGGAGGGCATATGATCAGAGGATGTCTTAAGTGGGT
Organism: Aspidoscelis marmoratus; assembly: GCA_014337955.1. NCBI lineage: Eukaryota > Metazoa > Chordata > Lepidosauria > Squamata > Teiidae > Aspidoscelis > Aspidoscelis marmoratus. The sequence goes on from MTQE01001418.1 coordinate 3,274,167, forward strand.
GAATCTCCAGCTGACATCTTTTCTGAGTTCAGAACAAGGGGTGAGGCAAAACAATATGCAACTTACATGTAGCCATCTTTGGAATGATTTTCTTATGTGATAGGGAGCATGGATGGCTTTTATGTGTACTGAAAGACCACAGTAGATACATGCTGATCTTTTTCCAGCCAAGATACAAAGCTATAGACAATGACCTGCAAACCCCATGCTTTAAAATAAGAAAAAGAAGAAAAAATATTTAAGCCACTATTTTTTGTCAGTTTTAATCATGAGAAAAAACACGCCTTTGGATATTGCTGGTCTATTCTTCCTGTGACTGTCATTTCTTTTCCTGTAAATGATTTAACCATCTTCCTTTCCCTTTGTTCCCGTGCTGTTTCTAAAACTAGTCCATTTAATATATATAGTTCTGTTTACCACAAAATTAGGTAGTTAGGAATCCAAGAGAGAAAGACCTTGTGAAGAAATTAGCTGTAAGTAAGAGGAGCTGTGTTTCCTTTACATTGGATGTTGTATTTACACCTAAGTTTTAATCCAGTTCCAGTGCACTTCCGGAGAGTGAGAGAACACATCAGAAATACAGTAAGTCATATTCTTTCCACTTTATCTAGCCCAAAGGAGGATTTTTGGAGTTCGATAATGCTGAAAGAAAACCGCTTGACACTTTGCTGCTGTATTCTCTCACTCTGAACTGAAGCTGGATTGAAACTCTGGTCTGAACATAGCCCGAATAGGAAATGATAGTAACAACTGTATTTCTGTAAAACTTTAAATAAAAAAGATGGGTTAAAATTTAATTTATTAGCATAGTTATATTAATCAACATGTAGCATTAACTAATTTATATGTATGACTCAGCTGACTAAAAACTAGTATTATTTAGAGAAATAATTGAATCATAGAATCATAGAGTTGGAAGGGACCTCTAGGGTCATCAAGTCCACCCCCTGCTGATGCAGGATTTCTTAAACCATCCTAGACAGATGTAGGTCCAGCCTCTGCTTGAAGACCTCCATTGAAGGAGAGCTAACTACCTCGCGTGGCAACCTATTCCGTTGACTGATCGCCCTCACTGTCAGGAAGTTTTTCCTAAAATCTAATCTGTATGGACTCCCTTGAAGTTTCATCCCATTGTTTCTAGTCCTCCTGTCTTATGTAAGTGAGAACAGAGTCGATCCCTCTGGAAGGGGAGGGGAACAGAAGAAAAAATGCAATGTAAAACAGGTGAAAGAGCAAGAACACAGCAAACTGAAATTGTAATTCATGAGCACATGAAAACATGATTATCAGAGCTGTAGTAAGCTTGCATTGGTCCCAAGTACAAAAAGGTAAATAAGTGCCTATAGGCATCTCTCTCTCTTACAGGGGCAGCAGTCTTCAGTATCTAGGATGGATGCTGGTGGCCCTTTTGTGGGATAAATCCAAGGATATATGCCCCTTTCCAATTGTTTCTACACTACTGATGCTTATACCTTGCATTCAAATATAGTGAAATGTGTTTTTACCTTACTGTTATAATATTGTTAAATAATATCCTTTTATGTTAATACAAATATGCTATGTATATCTAACTAAGGCATATATATATGATAAACAGGGCACGGACCATGGATAATAAGCAGATGGAGCATTTCAGCCCAGAATAAACTAAGAATCATTATCTTGGCCTGTGTTTGTTATGAATGATTTCCCTGGAAATAAATCATTTCCAGGCGAGCCCCGTTAATCTGAAGATGCTGAAAGAAATTGCCAAATTAATCTAGCAGATTGAGACCTAAGACAGTTCTTGTTTAACGCGTCATGTTACTATCTTATACTAGAACGAATGCCTAGGTGCATCTTTCAGGCGGGGGGGGGGGAAGGAACCGGGGTGCTTCTAAGACCATCTGCTTGGACTTGAGAGCAGGAGATTTATCCTTGGGTGTTTTTCCACTGTCACTAGAAGTACCCATTAAGTACCCATTAATGGGTACAAAAATGCATTACGTACCCATTAATGGGTACTTAATGGGTACTTTTAGTAACAGTGGAAAAACACCCCTTGTCTCTGCTTGAGATGCCCATGAGCATTTGGTGGGCCACTGTGTGCGACAGGATACTGGACTAGATGGACTGTGACCTGATCCAGCAAGGCTTCTCTTATGTTCTTAAACATAGGTCCTTTCCTCAGTGGCCCTTATTCCATTGCCTGCTTCCAAAGCCTCTCCCCTACGCGCCAGGCGCTGCCAGAAACACAGAGTGACTGGCAGCTCATTGCTCCAGTCCTGCAGCCCCGGGTGTGGCGTCTGCGGCGCATGAGCCAGAGGACATTTGGAATGGGGCTGATGCGTCCGTGCAGCACCCACTCCATCCGTTCTCCAGAATCTGGCCGTCCCACGCGAGTGCGGAAGCAGGGGGCCTTATTTGGATTCGTCCCTATTTCAGACGGATCTTCGCAGAGATAGATTGGATAAAAACGGTTTCCCTTAATCCAGCTTTCAGGAGATGTGTGCGGAAACACCCTGGAGCAGTTCAGGGACCAGTGTGGATGGGGCCTAAGATAAATATTCACATGTCTACAAATCAATTTAGACGGTTTAATTGTCACGTGATCTTTGTCAAGAGAACATGCAGCCGTTCAAACAAAAATACGTAAATGATTTATTACCCTTTTGAAGAACGCTTTAACATTCCAAGTATTTATTGTTTTCCTTGCTCGTTGTCCTGCCAGCTGCTGAGAAAATTGTATTCCCCTCTTAAATGTGTCTATTATGTTTGTCAGATTTAGAAACCAAGACTCTTCAGGGTGTCAAAGGTGAAAACAGACTCAGCTCCACAGGTGCCTTTCTCATGGACAACTCTAGTGTGGATTTCCAGAAGCTTCCAGACAAAGAGATACTGCGAATGCCTGGTCCTCTAACTGCAGACTTCACCGTTAAGGTAAGAAATATGAACCAAACTCTGCTATTTTTCTCTTGATATCTTAAGAAGAGGCAGGCAGGATGCCTGTAAGGGTCTTGTGCAGAAATTCAAGAGCAAATGTAGGTTTTGCCTTTGCTTTTGTCTTGAGAATGCCCAGGAGCCCTGCCCTGTCAAAGAGGGAGAGTGCATGCTCTCCCTCTTTGACAGCAGGGCCTGCCCACCGGCCTCCGCCATTGGCTCCTTTGGAGCCGGCATGGCAAGGCCAGCAGCCGCCTTTGCCGGGTTCCCCTTCGCCCTAGAAGGCGCAATGGTGCCTTCTTGATCGAGAGGGAAGCCGCAGCCGCCACGCCCCGACCCCGGCCGGGGTCATGCACTCGTGATCACCGTCTTACCTCCTCGCTGCCGGGCCGCTTCTGGCAGTGGGAAGCCCGGTGTCCATTCCGCGTGCGCGCGCCGTGGCCTCCCATTGGCCAGCCGCCCTCACGAAGGTGGCTGGCCCCTACAGGGGAAACTGTAGAGAACACCCCTAAAGCTTGTGTTCCCATTGCTAAATAGTGATTCCTTGGGAACTGTCAGGCCAGGGAGAACTCAAGCCAACTTCAAGCCTGACTAAATCCTGTCTCGGAATGCAGCCTGTGTGAAACAGGCTGAAAAAGGAGATGAGTTGATATTTGCTTTTTATGTCTATACTTGGGGGTACACTGTGAAGCATCGAGGCCTGATGCACAAACATGAAGAAGGTGACTTGAAATGGACTTAAAAGTGGTAGCATGCAGACAGTAGTGTTCACATCCCACCTACAATCCATATTAAAACCCTTTAAAAGTGGATTTTCTAGCCCTAAACGTGGCAATACTCTGGAGATGCTAGAACCTCTCAGCCATTTTCAAATCACTTTTTTTTTTTTTTACTGTGTGTGGATGCAGCCTGGGACTCTGCAAAATGAGCGAGCTGGCTTTGGTCAAAAACCCATTGTAATATCTGGAAGCTTGGTTTGTGCAGAACTGGCAGGAAGAATCAAGTTGTTTCCTCCCATTAATACTTTCCTGTTCTTCCAGGTAATGGGAAACACATTGCTGGAAGCTGTGTACGCATGCTATAGAGGAGGGGCAGTTGTACAGACAAGTGGGAGCTTTTGGGAACTGCAATAAAATAAAACCCATTTGGGGGGGGGGTAGGTCAAGAGAGCCTAAAGGGTTTCAGCTGTAAAGCTGTAAAAATTGTATCATGTCCCGGACACCATAAATTTTTCATCGTGGGACACTGAGCCAGATTTAAGCCGAAGCTGATGACCTTACGACAGATGAAAATACAAATAGACGTCCTGGAAAGCAGAGTAGGTGATCAAACTGAATTGAAGAACACGTAATGGAATAAAGTCTATATACTCTTTTACCATGGTAGCAAACCCTTAACCTGCTCCAGATGTAGCAACCAAAGGTCCAGCTCAAAATATTCCCATAGAAAAGCACTTCACGATAGCGAGAGGCATCTTTTATTACAGAGCTACATATCAAAAGTGAACTTCTTTGCTTGGCTGTAATCGACATTGTAGTCAGCAGAAATATGTCTAAACCATATTGCACAACATTAAGCATCATTTAATTTGATATTTCTGATTTTTCATTAGCAAATACGCGCTATGTATAAGAAATGGCCCCAAGGCACTGTACATGGTGTACTTCAGTTCATGCCTTCTGTTTAGTCCACATTTGTGGCATCTGTTTCACCTGGGAGAAATCTCAAAAAGTGGATTTCTTCATTAGGGATCTTGTGGATCGACTTGAATCACCCTTTGATTGATTCCTCAGTTGAATCTGTGTCAGTCAGTTTGGTCTTGCGATTAGAGTGTTGGACTCTCATCTGCTAGTTCCCAAGTTTGAGTTTGCTCTTCTACACGAAGTCAGCTGGGCTGCCTTGGACTAGTCACAGCTCACTTTCTGAGTCCTCACAGGGTGTCTTTTGTGAGGAGATGAATGGAAGGCTTGTCAGCCACTCTCAGTGCCTTTAAAAGGGTGAGAAAAGAGGGGTATAAAAACCGACTCTTCTTCAAAAGTGTGTAGCTGTCTTACAGTGTGGCGCCATTTTGGGTAGTTTGCAGTGTGAGGTATTTTCTTGGTATTCATTTGAATAATAAAGAAACAATGTCTGGACATTTGATTCGAATTCAGATGTCTGAATTAGGCTGAATTCGATCGAATTTTGAATATTCTTGCACATCCTTAATCCAGAACTATGCTGATGGAGGTCTAACAACCCATTTTTCCTCCGGTGAAGGACAGTGCCAGCGTTTCTCAAAGAGACAGTGTTTCCCTCTCCTGTCTGGGAATAACAGGAACAATGTTTTGTGCATTGGGTTTAAAAAATGCACATTATTTATTGGCATTATTAGGAAATCTGTGAATGATAACTGGTAGCCTGAGAGCTTCTCTGAGGACCTCTGAGAGAAGACGGCTGGCACAAGAGAAAGTGTCCAGTTTCCTAAATGAGGAAGCCATGCCAAAGGAGGAGGCAGCAGTCTATTCTTCCAACAACCAAAGGGGCCAACGCGCTCAGCTAATATTGAGTGTTCCTGCCATTAAGAAGGAAAATAGCCCATGGTAGAAGCTGTGCTTGGAAAAGAGGTGGGAACTGTCCCAAAGAAGACACGATTGGTGCCGCCAGACCACAGAAATGGGATGGCAAGTGGTCCTTCTGCAAAGGTGGGCAGCAGGTGATTCTGGCATCCACAGAGGAGACCCAACCCTTTCTGCCACCAGCATCCCATGGGTAGAGAGCTGGGTCTGTTTTTGCCAAAGGCATTTTACAACCCATTAAAAACTTCAGACCTCTAAAGCTTAAGATTAAGAACAATTTCCTTAGCTTCTCATAAGGAACTTTTGATTTATATTCTTAATCAGTATTCAAAGGCTCCTGGTATCTGGTATTTTTCTGCGCAAAGAATTCTTGGCTCTTAGGATAAATGTGAAAATATTTTTGAATGAAGAATGAAATACATTTGGACCACCCCACATTCTGTTACCCTTGTTTGGATTCAAGCTGTTCCATATTTATTCCTTAACCCCGCCTATCTCTGAAGCCCCAGACATCCCAGAATTTATGAGCCTCAAGCCCTTCTCTAATTCTAGACATATTGCACATTCTTCTTCATTTCTGCTTGGATAGTTTCTACCTCTGGGTTTTAGAATGGAAAGCCAGTTCTGATTTCTGATTAAATTAATTCCTGATTGAATTGGACCCCTGAGTATTAAGAATTTTTCATCCATTTTGAGCCCTTTAAGATATATGTTCTTTTCTTCCATCCGCCCTGCCTACAAAGTTTGAGTCAAATGAAGCTGTCCATTCAGAAGACATGGGACATATTTGGAGAGTGAAACTATTCTCATTTTTTTGTTCATATTTCTGCACTTTGAATTGCATAGCAAACACATAGTTGAACACAAAATCTTACCTTTCACCTTCATAAGCTTCCAGCTCTATAGTCCTTTCTGCACTTACCTGTCTGTGGTCAGAGTCATCTGATCCTGCCACAGAAAGGTGCATTTCTGGACCAGCTGTCTGAACAACAATGCTGATGTCCAGACCAGCCCCTCCCCAGCCTCTAAGCGCAGGTGGGTTTCAAGGCTCTGAACCTCCTGAGGGCTAGGAGGTTCACTGCCCAAATGCATCCCCCTGCTAGTGCCGAACATGGGAGGTGCCCTTTTCCCACGCCTCCATATTCTGGACCAGGGCCCCCTGGTAGGCCAGTAGACTTATTTAATCAAGTCTACCAGTATTTCCAATCAGGTTGGGATTATGCTGTTTAATGCAAATGGAGCGTACCTGCAGAGGTAGGGCCCCACAGAACTGCATTAATGTGTGGATCAGTGAGACCCAGAAGCTGACTTATTCCAGAACTAAGGGCTGTGGTCACACCTAAGGTTTAACCCAGCTTCAGTCCACCTTAAAGTGAGAGAACACATCAGCAGAATTAGAACAGAATGCATTTACGTTCGAATTTAAACATTCAAACGAATTTCCAGTGTTCCAAAACATTTGTTTGAATGATTAGAAAGTACAGATACATATGTATTACATACATATCTGTATGAATATCATACATATCTGTACGCATTTGTGCTTATAATACGGAACGTAAATGGGATGCATACGAAATGCGTACAGATGCGTATAACATACGAATGTTGCCGACATTCGTATCTTCAAATTCAAATCTAACGTTTAGACGAGTAGATTTGAGCGTATTGAATTTGAATTCGACTCAAATTTGAATGCAAAAAAAAAGATTCATATACATCCTTAGCCCTAAACCACTTTTGGAAGGACTTCTTTATGTAGTTCTTCTCATCATCAGATTTCCAGTAAGATATAAAACTCGTGCAAAGAATGTTTTCAGATGCCGTTTTGGACAGCTGTGAAAAAGAACAGCAGTGCGTCCTTCAAGATGAGCCCCATGGATCGAGTTCGCTCTTCCTCATAATCCAGCTGCGGTGATGCTCCATGTTAGCGAATGTTCCACAGAATTTCTCTTCCCTCAGTGTTCTTTAACTCTCATAAACGGGAACGTTCTTCTTCATTTGTTCTTCTTATTCATAGTAGTTCATGATGTCATGGAAAGAGGAGGCAGAGAGAATATCTACATGCTTTCATGATTTTTAAACTTGATCAGATGGCAAAAAGCTAAATGTGAAATGAGGCATATTTTCACGATCTGAAAGATGACTGTATGAGTTAAAGACTATCACATGCCCCATTGCACACTAACTGAGCACGGAGAGGTCACCAGCCATGTCGCCTTGCAGAACAGATGCATGAAACCCTCAAAGTCACAAGTAGCAGCTATGGACTGCAAAAGTCTTTGCTTCTGCTATATTCCCCACTCTGGGTTGTGCTGATAAAATGTAAGAAAACTAGTGGTAGTTGCTGAGAAGAAAAATGGACCTTTGAGGAAACTTCGTCTTTCTTAGCTTGGACGTTTCTCTTATGCAGATGGTTGCTTGATGAGCAAGCAAAACCAAATTAATATATCACAACGATTAAACTGAACAACGGCAGATGTGACCTTAGCACATTTATCTTGGTTCAGGCTACTGTAAGCTTCAGTAGGCAGAAGTTGAATTGATGGGGCCCATATTGCCAAAATCCACATAGTTCTGTTTAACGATAGGAAGTGAACTTATCTGATTAAAACTGAAAAGTATTTCAATGTGTTCAGCATGACTACAACGGCCATAGAGACGTTTCAAAGCACCATTTTCTATCATTGCTCCGATTGTCAGATTATTTATTGTTTTTCACCAGGAACCCCGTTATTTACATATCAATATGAATTTTGATCAAAGTTGGCGGGTATTAACTCACAGGGGGATCGCAGGAGTAACTCGTGCCTACGTTTACAAGAGTTTTCAGCATCTGTAATAAACGGATAAATTACACAGAACCAAAAAAGAAGACATTGATTGCTTTGGGTGCTTCCTTCCTTCATGGTCTCCTGGATGAAACGTATTTTATGATGAGACTTTAATGCCAGAGGAAATCATCAGGGTCTATGTGAACTCATTCACATGTTTTTAGTCTTTCTAATGCTGATAGTAATCCTAAGCATCTCTGTAGGGAAGGCGGTCCCACCAAATTCAGAAACCCATTTCATATGAAATCTTTACCACCAGTCTAAAATCTTTTATTGCTTATCTTAAGTTTATTCTTGCAGTATCGTGAACTTAGCCCAGAGTTCCTGGACAGCACATTTCCATTCCCATTTAAGAGATTCAAAAGAATTTCACTTTCCAGAAGTGTATGACTGTGATATATTGAAAGACGGTAGAATTCCTGGGCTAAAAATTAAAGAGCAAGCTGAAAAGGAACAAGAGATACTAAATACTAAAGCAATACAATAATTTGATATGCGAAGAAAAAATGTAAGGAGTATTTAGGCTGTTTGAAAATGCTTTTAATAAATAAAATATCAAAAAAAAGACAGTAGAATTCCTTTCAGTTTCCTACAATATGGTGCATGGACAATACCTTTAAAATGCACTTTCTTTTATTAATAATGATTGCAGACACAAGCAATGCTGTGAAGGGTAGCCTCACATTAGCAAAGACAGTCTTCCACCCTGTCCCCAAAAGACTCATTAGCCCCTCTCGGCTTCCTCTGCTGTCACTCTATTATAGCTGACTTTAAAAGTCCCCTCCACTTCCGGAATAAGCGTCCCCATGGTAGCCACGATCTAAATGGACTTTTCGTCTCCATGGTAGCCGTCTTCTCTTTCCGGGCATCTTTTTCCCCCCGCCCCCTCTCTTGTTAAAAGGAAAAATAGCCAGATCTCCGCCTCCTGAAACGGCTTCCCGCCCCTAGCAAAGGCAGATGATCGCTCATTCATTCACTTTCAGCACTTACTTTCACTCAGTTCTCTGTTAGAAAAGGCTTTCTGCCCTGGCAAAGTCAGCGGCTGCAGGCATCGGCAGCGCGATCCTTCTCTCATTCTCTTTTAAGGCTTTCACAGATCACTTGATAACAATGTTGCAATTCTGAGCAATTCTGGCTCTTTTTACAAAGGAAAGGAAGCGAACCTGCTGCATTTCTCAGATGTGTGAATGCTTTTTGGCTGTGTGTGCAGGCAAGCAATCCCCGCCCCTTTTGCCACGGAGCGTCCTCAAGGCAGATATAGCGAGCAAAACCCGTGAATCGCCGAAAGAGCGCTGGAACTCTTCTTTAAAGTGCACGTATTTTATCGCGGGTGTCTCACTTTCCTAAGCTCCCTAAGCACCTTGTAAAGCCTGGAATGGGGCCGCTCAGAGGCAAAAGAAGAGTTCCAGCAGACTTTCAATTGCATGGGGACAGGGCCTTATTCAGTGCCGTCAGTATTTATTGGGAAGTTTAATAAATAAATTCTGGAGAACTCTTTTCTCAGTTGGAGTTACCATTCATGGTTTGTTCGTACACATCACTTGGGCCAAAGATGTTGAAGATCAACGCTGGAACCAGATCAGAAAGCAGCAAACCTAAACTTAAGGAACTTCATGAAAAACATACATTATATTCTGGCATATAAGACTAGTTTTTAACCCAGGAAAATCTTCTCAAAAGTTGGGAGTTGTCTTATACGCCCAGTCGTCTTATACACCGGAATATACGGGTATCTGTCCTATCACACAACTTCTAGCGTAGTGATTAAAAATGAAATTTATTTTATAGATAACTCCCATAAATACCTTAAGCCTTTTCAAAGAATTTTCTTGAGCAGGTAGAGATGTTCACAGATGTTCTAAACATTCAAAATTTGATCGAATTCAATTGAATGTGGACATTCAGACTCAAATAGAATGTCTACACATTCAAATGTAAACATTCGAACGAATTTTGAATAGACACACATAGAGACAACATATAAACTTACCTTCCACACTGGAGGCCGGATCCGGGTCCCTTTTCAGCGGCGCTTCCGCACATCGGCATGCAAGACCCGTTCTTAATTGGGTCTTGCCACCGAAAGATCTGGCCTCGCGGAAGACCTGAAAAATTAGGTCTTCATCTGGCCCTTCACCTCAGTCTGTTTCGGAAACAGCATGCTTCTGCCCACGGAGAGGTGAAGGCCAGATGTCCCGGCGGCCACCATCTTGGGGAAAGCGGAAGCAGGCTGGTTTGCCTCCTTCTGCCCTCCCCGCCACACGCCGCTGAAAACACATGGTGACTGGCAGCTGTATGCTCCTGTCCCGCGGCTCCGGGGGCGGCATCAGTGGCGCGGGAAACCAGCTGCCTTCGGCCCTGGGTGTGTGGACGCATGGGGCCTCCAAGGATCTGTCCCTATTTGGGACAGATCCTTGGAAGAACGGATGGCTGAAAAATGGATCTTTTTAGATCCGTTTTTCAGCGGCAGGTGCAGAAGCACCCATCATTCAAACGAATAGTTTTGAATGTATTCAATTCGAATTGGATTTTGTTGCATTTGGATGCTAAACGTTCGAATCGAATAGAATGTTTTGACATTCAATTCAACTCGAATTTGAATGCAAAAAAAAACCATTCATGCACATCCCTAGTGGCGCTGGGGATTGAAAGGGAAGCAAATAATTTCTATTTTCGTGCAGATCAGTGTTTGAGAATCAATTAATATTGATTATTGCCTTAAAAGTAGATTAACATCCAAGTTACCTGAGAACAAACGCTCATCAGCCCAGAGTCTATTCAGAATTTTGTTTTGAGATACGCTGACATTTCCTGTGTTTTATTCTTTGTGTTTCAATACTGGATATCCATTTTCCTGGCTTGTAAATTTTCCCACCGTTTTTAGAAACACCTCCAGCCTTAAAACGGGTGTGAGGACATAATTAAACATTTGTCCTTGAGCAGATTCAGCATCTGTGCATTCTAGTTCATACGCAGTTTGGTCAACAAGTTTATGCTGCCTGAAGGCGATAAAGTCCAGGTATAACCTCCCTTCCATTCCTATTCTGACAACATTGTAATCAGAAAACAGCCATCTTCTCCCAGAGTACACATAACTCTTCTGAAACAATAAACACTAGCTTGTCTGATTTCTTCTGCTTCGTTTTCCATCTGTGCTTAATTGCAGCGTATTCAGGAGGTAGTGGTCCTAGCTGGGTGAATAATTTCCCACTTATTTCAGGAGACAGATTTGCATCTGCCTTTTCTCTGTGTCAGAGAAGACAGATAATCAAGCAGACAACACAACAAGAGTCCTTGGGGATCGGGGTTGTTATGTCTTCCTGACTTGTGATGTGGAACCTTCCCAATCCGTTTAGCAAGACGCCATGCAATCTCTCCAGTCATTTATCATGATCTACCCGGAACACCGCACACAGGACCGGCCTTTATGGTTCTTCGGACAACGTTGCTAGTCTATTACTCCCTTGCTTAGGTTTTTTTAACGCTATTTTTTCCCCAAAGAAATACTTTTGAAAAAAACTTGCTATTGCTGTACGCACAAATTAAGCATTTCAGAGAGATGCCAGCATAACAGCACAATTGTCCCCAGGAATCCACAGAGCTTTTTGAAAGCTGAGATGCTTGTGTGATTAATATACTACCTTGCTATGAAGAATTAGACATCCTGGTTGTGACACACTGAACAAAATGATATTAATTCATACAAGAGGCCTCCTTCATTGCCCGGAGATGCTATATTTCTACAGCTGTATTTTTTTCCAATAGGGATTTTACATCACTTTTTATCTTGATTAGAAGAGAGCAGCACATACCCTGTAGACTCGAACTGCTATATCCTGCAACATGCCCTGAAACATGTCTGCTCCCGGCCTATTTTTCCCACTTCCTTCTTTTACAACTAAAGATTTCTTTGACTTGTTTGTTATGTTCTCTTCTTATTAAGGAGAAGAATGGGAAGCCAGTTCTAAGGCAAGACCCAGGGCAGGAGGCTTGTAGGGTGCCTTCCCTGGGCTCCTCTTTGCTCCTGGGAACCAGATCGGGCTCCTAGGGCCAGCGGGACCCACACCCAACACCCCACCCCGGGGGCACAAGCGCGTGAATGGGGTGTACCTGTTCAGCGCTGAGCTCTAAGTAGAGCGAGGAGGCCGGCTGCGTTTTGTGCCTGCGCACCGCGCATTCTCTGATTGGCCAGGGACCCACGCTTGTACAGATGGCCAGTTGAAGCCAGGCGGGTCCCTGACCAATCAGGGACCGCCCGGTGTGCAGGCGCAAAATGCAGCCGGCCTCCTTGCCCTAGTTACTGCCCAGTGCTGAACAGGTAAGCCCCGTTCACACACATGCGCCCCTGGGGTGGGTGGTGGTGGTCCCGCTGGCCCTCTGAGCTTGATCTGGGCCCCAGGAGCGAGGAGGAGCCCAGTGAAGGGAGGCGCTAAGGCTGCCCATCCCTGGCTCAAAGGGAGCCGATCGGGGGAGCCTGGGGGAGGCGTCCAGCTGTCACGGAGGGAGAGCATGTGAATGCCTTCACTCTGGTACAGCTGGGAACATGCCGTGACAGGCCAAATGCGCCGGGACGGTTTCGTAGCACTTTTTCGTGCTCTGAAACTCGAATGTGTGTAGACGCGTTGGGACAGGCTGGGGCGGCTCAGAACAGAGCCGCTGCCCCTGAAGAGCAAATGCTCCATCCCAGCGTGTTCTACACATGTTCACAACTCCCTCGTGCAAAAAGACCTCTGATTAGGAATGTGCGCAAATGTATTTTTTACATTTGAATCAAATTTGAATCAAATATTCAAAAATTCAATTCGATTCGAATTTCAATGATCCAGATTTTCAAAAATCTAATTCAGATCTGGATTATCCAGATCCGTAAATTCAAAAACCTGATTCGTATCTGGATATACAAATGTTGATAAGGTTCGTATTCAAAATACAAATTTGTGAAAATGCATATTTCTCCTATATGCAACCTGTTTGTGTCCCATTTTCATCCCACATTATTTGCGTAAATACGTATTTTTCCCACACTTTCATATACAATAGATACGAATCTACACATTTGAATTATTCAAAAATCCATATCAGATTTTTAAAAACCCGAAATCCATCCGAAAGTTTAAATTCGAATTTTTGAAAAACTGATTCAAATTTGAATGTCGACATTTGACAGATTCGAATCAGATTTTTGAATATCCGTGCAGATCCCCAGTTCTGGTACAATTTGTTTTAAGTGTTTTCTGCACTGGGCCTTATTCCAAATTATATCTCAGACTAGAGACCTGCCATCTGCGATCTAATGCAGATTACAGCAGATTCCACCATAGTGGAGAAAGACCCAGTACAGAAAGGGCCTTACTTTGTCTCCTAATTTTAAAAAAATCACATAGTTTTCTTAAATTATTTTGTAAATTCATGTTCTGTGTGTGTGTGAGAGAGAGAGTGAAGCATGCAACCCAATTGACTGAGACATTTCCCTATGTGGAAGCGTGGCCTTGGGCAAGGTCTTTCTAAGGTACCATGCATGATCCAGGATAAGTGATAGAGCTTCAGCCTCAAGGACATATGATCTGGGAGCCCCGAGCAACACCACTGAAAGCAGCAAAAAATGCACCCAGAACTGGTGTCAGGGACCAGAGGTTCACTCCATTTTCAGTCCCCAGCAGTAATTGCAGTTGGCTCCTCCACGGTCAAGTGATCTTCTGGCTTCCATGCACCTTTGACTGGAAGGAGCTGAATCCAGTGACAAGGGGGAACTTTTCTGGAAGTCTCAGGGGATGAATGGAAGTGGAAGCATTCTTTCTTCCACCAAGGTATGGCTCTCCCCCCCCCCCAAAAAAAAATCTTTTATAAGCTCCTGGACTCATGGAATAATTGTCCATCCAATGCTTCTAAGAGCAGCTTCCTTGTGGTTTTTAGGAAAAGACAGCTACGTCTTCATGAAAGTATTTGGAAGCTGATTTGTGGGACTTTCGTTGTTTGTTTATACTATCAGTGATAGTTTATACTGTTATGGATTAAACAAGTGCTTCTAAACCCTAGTTGTGTTTCTTAACCCTATAGCTTTACTTGAGTTTTTCTCATTTTTCAGATCCACTATGCCGGTGTTGCTGATAGTACAGTCCAGTTCATTTACTATCAACCTATTATTCACCGATGGAGAGAAACAGATTTCTTTCCTTGTTCTGCTTCTTGCGGTGGAGGTAATTAACCAAACATTTTTACAGTGTTCTTATATGTATTAAAGTTTCATTTCATGTCGTAAATATAGAAATAACTTTTGTTTTTTTCCAAATTACTCTTCATTTTGGAATGTATATCATTTGTTACAGACAACTTGAAAAGCTGTGGAGATAGTATTTTGGGTCTGAATAGTACGTCCCTACCATGAAAGTGAGCTAGTTTGGTCGAGTGGTTAGGGAGCCGAACTCTTATCTGGGAATACCGGGTTCGATTCCACACTCCCCCATGAAGCCCAGCTGGGTGACCTTGGGCTAGTCACAGCTCTCTTCTGAGCTCTCACAGCCCCACCTACCTCACAGGGTGTCTGTTGTGGGGAGAAGAACAGAAAGCTTTGTCAGCCACTTTGAGTTCCCTTAAATGGGTGAGAAAAGCGGGGTAGAAAAGCCAACTCTTTTTATTTCTGGAAAAATACAGAGAAAGGAGTAGAAAGTAGCGTGTCCTATTTTAAAGTGTAAATTGTCTAAAAAGAAATACTGTTTTGTGAAGGAGAAGTAACATAAGAGCTTGGCTTTCTCACAGTGTCTACCTAGATGTCTATGAGAAGCCTATAAATATAAGCTCAGTATCATTCTCCCATTGAAAATCTGGTGTTCACAGGCGTCCTGCCTCTAATGTAGCCTTCGTAACTAGTAGTAACTGATAGCCTTATCCTCCAAGAATTTTTCTAATCCTCTTATAAAGCTCCCTAAATTGGCAGCCATTACTAAAACTTGAGGTAGTAAATTCCAGTTGCAGACAGTAGATCGTTACTTGCTATATATAATCCCAGTGTGATCAATCACCAGGGTTCCATCAGTGCCGCTGATTAATAACTTGCTTTTAACAATCCTTCTCTGTTTTTCCATATCGGGAGTTAGTGCCTATGGGTTATATATCTTAGTTCACATAGTTTA
This sequence comes from Aspidoscelis marmoratus, assembly GCA_014337955.1. NCBI lineage: Eukaryota > Metazoa > Chordata > Lepidosauria > Squamata > Teiidae > Aspidoscelis > Aspidoscelis marmoratus. The sequence goes on from MTQE01001418.1 coordinate 3,289,608, forward strand.
CTCATCAGTGTTTTGAAACTACTCATGATGATTAAAGAAGGACCAAGGACCTTTTCGCACTCACCCTTAGGATGGCCCCCCAGGCTGCATGCCTCACTTCTGGATCTCACTCCTTCCACACTTTGGTGTGGCCTAGAGAATCATTGTCCACTGTTAGCATGCTTCCTCTGCACTGGATGCAGTGTGGCCTGGTTTAAGGCAGTGAAAATGGCCACCAATACTGGGGACACCAGGAGACTCTTATTTTTCAGCTCTACTGGCATTCCAGGAGTGGCTAGACCAGCTCAGGGAGACTTGCAGAAGGACAGACACTTTCTTGTTCCAGTTTAGTAGGGCGTGCCAGATTGCAAGGCCAAAATGGCTCCTCTGGTCTCTGAGGTTCCTGGCCATTGAGCCATCATGTCCCGTTCCAAAGCTTGTGCAAGCTTCAGAGCAGCGTGGGGCAACGTCTGAGAACAGGCTGTCCAAATGTAGACAGTGGGACTGCTCCAGCAGGAAGCAGCTCCCAGAGGACCAATTCCACCTGAAATGCTCTCCACTTAGAAGTGCAGAAACAGCCAAAGACATGACATCATTTCCATTTCAGTGTTCCCAGTCTTTTGTACAGTAGCCCCCCAGTACCTGCTGGAGATACGTTCCAGCTCCTACCGTGGTTACCTGAAACTGTGGATAACCACAAACAGGCGTTCCAGGTCTGGGGTCATGCAACCCCAGAACCAGGAGTGCGTTTCTGTCCTCCAGAAGGTCTATTTCAGCCCCTGGATAGCAATGGAATAGGCATGTGATGCCACCAGATGCCTCCTGCCCACCTCCCACATGCCCCCTTACATTTTGGGATGGGGGTCAGTGGTGCCTCCCACCTATTCCAACACTCTACAAAGGTCAAGATACACATTCTGGAAGCCAAAATAGGCCTTCCGGTTCTGTGTGCTTTTTCGTTATGGTGCTCGCGGGGTGCAATGGGGAGCTGATCCAGTAACCGTGGTTACTGAATCAGTGGATACAGGGGTCCGACTGTATATCCAATAGGTCTTTTTCTAACTTGTGTGTACATAGCGCAGCTCCTAGAAAAATGTAGAAAGCCAATCATGGCCTGACAATCTTTCACTTCTTTTATAAATCTAACCCAGCTTCCACTGGGGTTCCACCTAGAGGTGGGGGGTTCCTTGATCTTCCCGGTATCTTCTGGCTTCCTTATACAACCTGAGGACTGTACTATAGGTCAATGGAAACAGTAAGTCAAATTTACAGGGAATAGTCATAACTGTTATTTGTTATTCTATGTTATTTATTTCTTATTTCGAACCAGAAGGTTTTCTGTCTCCTAGAAAGTCTGTGTTATGGGGCATTCACAAAGTTCAAGTAATAAACAATTTTAAAGCAGGCATGCTGGATCCTAGCACACTGGAAACCAGTGTTTTGATCTTTCCTTTGCTTGCTTTGTAACTTTCAGAGATTTAATTCCATTTAAGTAATTGTCACAATGACTTGTAATTAAAGCCTCAGAGGGAGCTATACAATACTGTGGTCAAAAATAGTTGCACCTTCTCCAGGGGAGAATGAACCAGCATCTGGTAATTGAAATTAAGTCACAGCAGCTGATACTCCCATATGGGAAATTAGGAGGAAAATGTCAGGAAATGCACAGAAGGAGGCTTTTATTGCAGAATGCAAGGCTGTGATTTAAGGAAAAAGATAAATCACCCAAAGGAAATGAGTAGTCATGGAAAACTAGTACTTTATTTTTAGTTCTTTATCGTTTTAGATTGAAGTATACTATTAAATTCTAATGTCCAATATTTGTACGCAGAAGCAATCCAGATTCATAAAATATCACAATCTGTATCACCATGGAACCAAATAAAAGAGGCTAAAAAAAAGAAAAGAAAAAAAGTTTCTCCTTCACAAAATGTTATATAAAATATTTGGATTCATTTAGCAAAACTGGCAGACACTATCCACCAAGGTTTGTTAGGTCTGAAATATTCAGTCATGACTTAAATTAACTGTCTAGAAAGGAAAGGTTTAGAAAGCTGATCAGTTTCTTTTGAAGCACACGTTTCCAGATGCAGAATGACTTTTGTTTCAACAAACATAAGACAAGAGAAGGCAGTGTTTACTGAGTTTCCTACGCACCCTGCCATAGGCCCCTGTATATTCCAGCGTGTTGGGGAACTTTCTGGAATATTGTGAATTGTGGTATGGGGGCATCAGAGAAAAATGGAGCAGGAAAAATCCCCTCCTTTTTATGTTTGGTCTAGTGGTTTGGGAGCCGGAACCTTATCTGGGAATACCAGGTTCGATTCCTTCCTCCCCTATGAAACCAGCTGGGTGACCTTGGGCTAGTCACAGCTCTCTT
>MTQE01001418.1:3292100-3306568 GCA_014337955.1 Aspidoscelis marmoratus
TGAGCTCTCACAGCCCCACCCACCTCATAGGATGTCTGTTGTGGGGAGAACAATAGAAAGCTTTGTCAACTGCTTTGAGTCCCCTTGAATGGGTGAGAAAAGCGGGCTAGAAAAGCCAACTCTTCTTCTTCCTCCACGAAGGCAGCTGGGTGACCTTGGGCTAGTCACAGCTCTCTTCTGAGCTCTCACAGCCCCACCTACCTCACAGGGTGTCTGTTGTGGGGAGAAGAACAGAAGGTTTGTCGACCGCTTTGAGTTCCCTTAAATGGGTGAGGAAAGCGGGGTAGAAAAGCCAACTCAAAGGTCAATGGTAGGGGTGTGCACAAGGGCAGCTTTCGGATTTGACTCGAATAGAGAAAAAAACAAATGTATTCAAATTTGAACCGATTTGAATAGACTCATAGAAATATTTCATTCATATTTGAAGATACGAATGCCGACAACATCCGTATGCATCCGTACATGTTTGTACACCTCCCGTTTTTATCCCGTATGCATCCCGTTTCTGTCCTGTACGTATCCGTACAAATGCATACAGATCCAAGTAAGATGAGTATGGATACGTATGTAACACATATGTATCTGTCCACATACAAATGCCTGAATACTTTGTGTGAATGATCCAAAACATTCAAATTCGTTTGAATGTTAAAAAACAAACGTGTAGACATCAGATTTGAATCTGAATGTCTGAATTCGAAAGAATTTGAATTTTGAATCAATATTAGTGGGACTGAAGACACGTAGCCTGTGTATCCAAGGGTGCCTGCAGGCAGCTTTAATGCCGCACATTCCCTCCACAGCTGCTTCCTGTTGTCCAGTCAAGATGAACAGAGGCTGTGCAGGGAGGACAGAACAACTTCCCATTGTCCAGACGGGAAGACGGATCATCCACTACACCCAGCGGCATGCGAGGGGGAAGTGCAAAGTAAAAATCCGCGGATTATTCAGCAGCTTTTTACATTGCAATTTCTCTACTGCTGTGCTGCTGCTGCTGCTGCTGCCACGGACAATTGATTGCCACATGACTGGTGGCAGCACAGCAGCGGTGCATTATTCAAGCTGTCTGGAGGCATCCTGAGATCTGGGGAGGTTGGAACTGTTCTTTATGGCCTCTCTTGAGCTACAGAAGAAGACCGTTTCCTTTGGCTAATGTGACCGGTTTTTTTCTTTCCCCCATTGTAGACATTAATGTCGTAATATTTGAGTACGTTTTTTAAATATGCTGGATTTTTCGTTTGTTTGTTTGCTTGTTGGTTTTTAAGTGTTCTTATGTATATTACCGTTTTAACCTGTTGTTTTAAAACTGTAACTCGTCCTGAGACCTACAGGTATAGGGCAGGATATAAATATAAACATAAAATAAATAAATAAATAAAAATAAATAGTGCCCAGAGATGACAATGGCTGGCACACTGTTTGCCCAACTTTTATGGAAATGCCACACTCAACAGGGGTCACAGCTCTGTCCGTCAGGGATTTCTCAGGCTGTAACTTCACTTGCCTAGAAGCACCATCACTCCATGCATGGCAGCAAGAGGCACCACCACCAAGGAGGCCAAAGACCATCTTGGTCAACAGATGGTCTTCTGTTACAAGTCGCAACTTCCTGCCCTCAGCAAGAACACTTTGCTGTTTTAGCAAATGCCTCCACGCTCTGAAATGGAGTTGAAGAGGTATCCAGCGACGTGGCAAATAAAATATTTACAGCCCCTCCTGTCTGCTCCAGACTGAAACGAAGACATGGCCCCCACTGCTTCAGGATAGATATGAATGGACACGTGGACAACTGAAAGAACAGAATTCGATTACAGCCATGTTCTTAGATTCCATATGAGGGAAGGTACTTAAAGTGGCATCCGGGGCAGAAGACACTGCAAAGAAAAATTAGTTATGGATTCCCTCTTTCTGCATTCTCTTGTCCTGAACTTGCTTCTCAGTTGCAAAACAAGATGGCTCAGCTACGTATAGACAGCCCCTTAAAGGAAGTGACATACTTGATCAGTAGAGAAACAAGAAACAATTATGTAATCCCAGAATCATAAACCATTGAACTGCAAATAATTCCTTCCGGAAATGAAAATGAATACAATAATGTGGGAGACGCCACCCAGCACTGGGACAGTCTGTCAGCTCAGGATGCAGTAGGATCCCGATCAAGAGACCCTTAATTTGGATCACCAGGAGTCCTCAACATCAAGGCCTACCAGCGTACTAGTCCATAACAAGAGGTGCGCAAGGGGCATGTCTACATTTTCCAGGCTATGAGGGGATGCGTTTTGCCAGCTTCCAAAGCATACCATTTAAATGGGTTCTCTGGGGGGCACAGAGTTTGTGTGAGCCTCAGTGCTAGTGCAGAGGCTGGTCTAGACCAGCGTTGTTGTGCATATGGTGCTGTTTCAGACCATGCCATGCTGTGATCTGGTCTAGTGAACCTCACTGGTCCAGACCCACCGATCCCAATCCCAATGCAATAGTGCGGAAAGGTCCTTTAAATCTTTCTTCATGTGACACCTGATTGCTTTGTACACCTGTGTTACATGTTTAATGGAAGTTAACTTAGCCCTCTCTTTTCACTGCATGACTTTCTTAAGGTTACCAGCTGACCTCCTCCGAGTGCTATGACCTGAGAAGCAATCGAGTCGTGGCCGATCAGTATTGCCATTACTACCCTGAGAATGTTAAGCCAAAGCCAAAACTTCAGGAGTGCAACCAGGATCCTTGTCCTGCAAGGTCAGTCGATCCATCATGGAGAGATTCAGTCCGCAAAGAGTAAAATCAAGCCAGGGCCTGGTCACACACGAGTTTAGGAGCATCAGTACATAAGAACATAAGAGAAGCCCTGCTGGATCAGGCCACAGCCCATCTAGTCCATAAGAAGCTCAGAGGAGCCCTGCTGGATCAGGCCACAGCCCATCTAGTCCAGCATCCTGTCACACACAGTGGCCCACCAATTGCCCATGGGCATCTCAAGCAGAGACAAGGACAAACCTTGGCCTGCTCTCATCCTGAGTCGTCCTGCAAGGCGTGTTGGTCAGATTAATATAAGGAATCCGAATTCCAAGCCAGACTACAGCCCTTAGTCCTTCCTAAAGTGCAATCCCATTTAAACAGCACTGGCAGGGACTGAGACTGGCCTGGAATTCCAGTATGGCTTCCAGTCCCTCATGTGTGGGTGGTGGGACAGCCTAAGGAGGCAGAACTGTGTTGTAGTGGGTGGCGCTCAGTATTTCCTTTGGCCAATTGGCACATGCAGAGTTCATGAGGCATCTCGCCTTTGGCCAATGGGCATGCGCGAAGTTCAGAGTTCACCTCTCTAGCATTTTTACACAATTTTTTTATTATTTTAAAAAAATTAATTGCAAAGAGAAGAGAAGCACATAAAAACGGAAGGGGTGTGTAGAGGTGGGGGAACAGGCTTTAAACAGAACTGCAGACACACACCCTCACCTCCCTTGGGTGACATGTATGGCATCCAGTTGGAAACAAGATAGATGTAATGTAGCAAAAGGGGTGAGAGCCAAGGGCTCCCTGGAGGAACGCCAGGCTGAACTCTGGAGAAATGTGTGAAAGTAGGGGCCGGCTTCTATCAATCCATGTCTGACCAGCACTGGTACAAATTAAATTTGGATTCATTAACAGGCCAACCTGATTGTGACTCGTGTGACCAGGGCCCTAATCATTTTACCATGGCAAGTGTGGGTACTGGGCATAATAAGGCTTGCAATGCAATCCTACACCATCTCATAAGCATTTGGATACTAGAGTTCTTTTATGGTACCAAGACACTGCTGTTCCATGCGTTTGTTTTTCACGTAGCCACACCAAAAGCTTTCTCGCTTGGCATTAGCTGTAGCAAAAGGTTATGTGAAGAAAGGAGGCCCGGGGAGAGTGGAAAATTTGCCCAGCTTTGGGGATAGGTCTGTTGCATGGAGTTGCTGAAAACTGAGTGAATTTTTCAGTAACAGCAATAATACTGGCAAACTGGAATTCAGATGGAACAAAATTCTGCCAGCCTGATGAGACCACATTATTCTCTAGTTTTAGCCTGCATGGATTAAACTGTGGCAGCCTGTAGATCTGGACCACCGGGGTTGTGGTTGAGGCATGAAAAATTTGCTTTGATCTCTTCAAATCATGCTTTGGTCCACAGAGGATTAAATGTGGTTCAGAAAGATTAAAGGCAGGCTTCCAATCAAACCTCCTCATCTCCTCTGGCACTGCTGGGAGAAGAGTTTTTCAAGCTTCTTCTGAGATTAGTCCAAGTAGTCGAAAATTTGATTTGATTAGAATTTTTAAAATTCAACTTTAACAAGATTCGATTCGAATTAAGCAAATTCAAATCTATTCATTTGAATTTTTGATTTGAATTTGCATTTATGACTGTCGACAACATTCGTAGATGCCCATATGTATCTTCCCAACATCTGTATACATCTGTATGCATCCGTACATGTCTGGATGCATCCCGTAGTTATCTGGTAAACAACCCGTTTTCATCCTGTATGGATCCATACAAATGCGTCCGGATGTGGGAATGGTGCAGATCTTCAAGTATGCATTTTGTACAAGCCCATACACGTATGAATGTCCAGAAAATTTGAACGAATAGATCCAAAATTCAAAATTTGATTCAAATGTTTACATTCGAATTTCAGGTCATTCTATTCCAATTCGAATGTTGAAATTTGGCACATTTGATTGAATTTCGAATGCCTACGAATATCCGTGCACAGCCCTAAGTCCAAGAGTTGTGAATTTGGTGATGTGAGTCTTCCAGAAAATTCTAAATCTGCAGAATATCTGAGATTTTTTTTTTAAGGGGAGAGAATAGTCATGTTCTAAACATAACAGGGTCCATATCCCTTTAATTTAGGAATATTTTAAAGGTACTTTCTACACTGGGCCATATTCCAGATTATACTCTGGACAGCAGCCCCCTGTCCTGAAATATAATTTGGAGCAAGGCCCAGTGCAGAAAGGGCCTAAAAGTAATACTTTCATTCTAATTTCTCTTTCCTTGAATGTAACGTCCATTGAATTCACTGGGGCCTACTTCTGAGTGAGTGATGTGACACATAGTATTTTATGTTGGCATGTGCAAGATTGCCAAATAAGGGCAGGATCCTTACCGTGGTGATTCCTGATTTTCCCTTAGAGCAGTGATGGTGAACCTTTTGAGCTCGGTGTGTCAAAATTCGCAAGAAAACCTAGCTTAACTTGGGTGCTGTGTCACATCTAGAAATATCCATAATTTAGTTACTTTTGTTGCTGAATTTCGTTTGCTAAATCTTCAGTCGAAAGTTGGCATTTCGTACACTTCAAGAACAAGCAAGTACTACATGCCCAGGTGTCAGGATGACCATGTGTGTCACCCAAAAGGGCTTGGTGTGTCACCTGTGACACGCGTGTCATAGGTTGGCCATCACCGCCTTAAAGCAAGGAAGTGGGTAGTTTGCATGTATCCTGCTTCCAGTCACAGAAATGTTGGAGCTGAGTTACTTTTATTCCCTGGCTTTGCTGATTCTACCCATCCCCCTTTTTCATGAGACACAAAATAGCTGCAGAAATTGGTGATTTCCTGTGCTGTAGAAAATGGGGCCATGGTTTTCTGTCTAAATTTCAGCACCAACAATGGGATGGAAGAATTTACACTTACGAATGTCAACAACATCCATATGTGTCTGTATACATTGTTACACATCCCTTACGCTTCCTTACTTATCCCATATGCAACCCGCTTTCATCCCATACGGATCCGTACAAATGCATACGGATGCAGGAAAGATGCATATCTGCAAGATACAAATAGATCCATAATTCAAAGTTCATTCAAATCTTTAAATTCAAATTTATGGACTTTCGATTCGAATTCAAATGTCAAAATGCAGACGCAATCTATTCAATTCTGAATACCTTTGAATATATGTGCACTGCTTAATGACTGCAGGGTTCGTTGGACTTGATAATTCCTCTTTTCCGTATTCCAAGTAGGCCAGAATGTAGTACTGCCTAGTTGCGGTCACTTAAGATTATACATTCATATATACAGACTATGGACTTCCAAGGGTACTGGACCATTTCAAAAAGCCAGCAGTGCCTACAAAACCAACAAGGCATTCCCTTTTCTTCTTTTATTTTTTCCTTTTCCTTTTTTCTTTCTGTTCCTTTTCTGTTTTCCTTACTATGCATGATGTCCATCGTGTTAAAATTTCACACACGCTGTTAGTTTACTTGAACTGTTTTCCAGCTTGGCTATCTATATTTAAATTGAGACTGGCATGCCTATAAATGTTAAGACGGCTGGCTTCATGGTACCTGCAAAGTGAGACCTCTGTGCAGATGTTGGAGGAATGATTCTTGACTTTTTACAAGGCTGAATTGGGTGAGACTGTTTACATAGTGATCCCAAAGGCCAGAAGAGTCATTTAGAAGTATGACCCTGCTGTTTCAACATGCAAGACCTACCAATATGAAGTTAGTTTACTTGAAAATCTCTCTGTGTAAATGACAGTTTTTCACAACTGCAATTGCCCTTCAATGAAGTTTATACTTACCCTTGTTTAAAAAGGGAGGTTGCCTAGCATAACCTGCAAAGTTACCAGAGGCCTTTTCACACTACAGCCAAACAGCTGGAGTGCAGTAAGGCGAGGACATATGGGGACGGATTCCTCATTCGCACCTACATGCGAAAGGGAACCCATCCCCGTGTGTCGTAGCCAAAAAAGGCTGGCACAGGGGTGTTACACCCCTCCCAGGCCTGTCCCCATTGGGTTGAATTTCGACCCAGGGGCGGGCAGGCACCCGCCTGGCTTCAACTGGCCATCTGCGCAGGCGCGGGTGCCTGACAAATTAGGGACCGCCCCGCATGCATGCGTAGGGCGTCCCCAGCCTCCTCACGGCAGTTGCAACTCGGTGGCGAGCAAGTAAGGAGGGAGCGTGCGTCTGTGCCCCAGGGTGGGTTGGGGGGTGTAGGTTGAGGGTCCTGCCACTTGCATCGGCCTGATCCTGGCTGATGCAGGTGGCAGGACCCCAGGGAAGGGGCCCAACTGGCAGCCAATCGGGGGAGGCCGGGGGAGGGTCTTTGGTCCAAATGGGCTGAGTACACTTCCCTATTTGCACGTAGGCAGGGAAAGGATGCATTTGGAACATGCCCTTTACCTGCCAGCGCAGATGGGGAATTGCACTCAGCCGTTCAGGCCGAAGCATCCTGAGGTTCACTGTCAGGTACGTGCAGAGAGGCCTTACATTTAGTGTAGGTTACTTGCCTGTCCCCCTTTGCCATTGAAATATGCATTGGAGTGGTCTCCAGCAAAAAAAAAAAAAAAATGGCGCCAGAGCCCACTCAAGAGAAACTGCTTCAAGGCTGTCTCTGAAATATTTGCAAAGACAGACCATCCCAGATATCTGTTGTGAGATGGCTGGACCAGTCCACTGGTGTATGGATCCCAACACCGTTTTTCCAGGCTCCCAGAAAGAGCCTCAGGGATGGGCAGTGTCTGAGCACCCAATGAAAACCGGCTCAGCCAGTGACCTCAGAGGCTGGATACTTTTGTTCACGGCCTGCAAACTTAGGGTGGGATGAGCCATGCCAATGCGAATGGCCCTGTTGGCTCAGATCAGCAGGCTGTGCTGAAACTACCAAGTATACCAGGTGTGGCTATAATGCTGGACCCCTGAGTTTTCTAAGGAGGTGAGCAGCAAGAAAGGCAATGCTTCATTGTTTCTGCTGCCTGTTCAGAATCATCTTTCATGCCATGCACGCATATATGGACCCTCTGAAAGGTCTGAGTTTCTTTCACCAAGTGAAAGGAAAAAACTATATATTACTTCGTGTTATGGATAAGTACATAAAGCTGGAAAGGTCTCTGAAACAATGTTTTTTAGCTAATTAGAGAGTGTGTTTCCGACTGGCAGGTTCCTCGGGAAATTTCTCGGTTTCCTTCCTCTTACTCTGTCATCACATCGCTAAAAAGTATTTAAATAGATGGCAATTGTGAAGCAAATGTAACTGTAAAACTGCATTCATGTTTGCCCTGTGCTCATGATCAGAAGACCCATAGGATAAGTATTTTGGCATATTTTTACAAGATCATTAGTTTAGATCATTAGTATCAATTTCTTAAGAAATCGGGGAATCCCTTTACTGGACCAGGTACCCTGTAAATGGGATTTGAAAGTCAAGTGAACTTCCTGATGTGAAATGCTGTGGATTTGTCACCGTTGCAACTACAAATACCAGCATGGAAGGCCACTGGAGAGTAGACCAAATTCACTTAGCTCTTTGGACTGATCTCCAAAGACCATCCCAAGCCAGTTAACATCAGGAATTACTGGGACCGTTTTCAGTTTGCGCATTGGAAGACCTCTGTTCTGTCCCAGCAGTACAAAATGTGTGAAAGACTCACTGAGATCCCCATTGCAGAGTGCAAACCTACTATCAGGAGTAGATTTAGACTTTGCAAGAGGATCTGGAAACACCAAACCGCACAACTGCAATCATGCTGTCCAAGCCCCATCACCCCACAGCATCTGGAACAGTGTGGAGATGCTGCCTCCAGGCTGTTCCTCATGCCGCTGGAATGCCCATGAATTTTAGGTTGTCCACAGCAGAAACAGACCAAGGAGGGCTTGGTCAGCTCCCAGGGTGCTGAAGCAGGATCTGGGAGCAAACACAGCATTCCAGGATCAGCGTGGAATATTAGTCTCCCAAATGCAGAAAGGTCCTGAAAGTCAGCCAGTAGCATGTACATCGTAACTTTCTTCTGTACTGCATTACTTCACTACTGCTGCCTGGTTTTTTGTCCCTCTTTGTCGCTTCTTATCAGGAATTCATGCTCCAGCTTTGGGCAAAAAACTCCATGCTGGAGTCTCAATTAAATTTCTTTCCAGAATCTAGATGAGCAGTTATTCCCAGCACTCATTCCTGAAAGCATTTCTCAAGAGCCAACGACAGCTTTCAGAAGCGGATTTCCTTCTGCCCCATTCCCCCTGTGACTGCATGTGTACACCATAGCCCTCCAGGCTGCTTCTCTATTCTTTAAGAAGAAAGTGTTTATTTTCATTTTAGAACAGAATCATCGCACTTTCCTCACAGAGTGGAAGGAAGCCCTATAACAGCTGTTTCTGCTGCCATGTGTCTCTCTGTCAACATCCATGACCCTGTTTTCACAGTTCTGAGCCTACTTCCAGCATCTCTGAAAACAGAGCTTCATCCAGATAGCACTTACTTAATTCTCATTATTTGGAAAACTTGGAGTTAAAACACACCCCAGCTACAATCCCACCTAAGTTTTTAAAAACGAAACAAAGCTAAACCCGATGCAAACACGTATTCTGGGCGTTCCCTTTTTTTCATGTTAAATTGCAGTTAGCCCCTATTCTGCTGTCCCCACAGAAAATGCTTCAAAAATGCATTGGGGAAAGTGAATCTTTTCCTCCCCACCCTTTTCCAGCTGGGGTGCCCAGTCCTCTCTCCCAATGGGGTTCGATCCCTCGATGACATAGCCAAGGGTGGGGAATTCCACTCCATTCTTTGATCCTCTACCCAGCCTCTTTTACGCAAGTGTGTAAATTCAGACTAGCAGTGACCATATGGCCACAGGGATTGCCTCCACGATGTTCCAGTGTTGCGCAAAATCACCTCCCTAAGCCTCCTCACCCACGCCTTCCCCTCACTTTCTTCTTTGTCGCTCCTTTCTTCCACCCACCCACTGTGGATGTTTCATTCAGGAAGGAGCCAGGCAAGCCGTCTTTCCCCAGCCAAAAAAGGAGAAAGTGAGGGGAACCATGGGCGGGAAATGAAACTTATCAGTGTGAAGTGGAGTGGGTGATAGTGAAGCTTCTTACTTGTTATCAGTGTGAAGTGGGTGAAAATGAAACTTTGTATCCACTGTGAAGTGGCCTGCCAAAGGAAAGAGAGGAGGTGGAGACTTGAACATTTTAAACTCCTCTGCAAAGGAGGGATGGCAAGCCAGAGGCTGTCCTACCGGGTGAAACCCCACCCGTTTCATGACGCATCTCCCCCCAATACTGCAGTACTGTTCCCAAAGGAATAAAGATAAAGCATTTTAGCAGCAAAAATGGGAGTGAGAGCTGTTTTTTCAGGTGTGATTTTTATTGTGGTTTTTAGCAATTTACTTCTCAGAAAACACAAGAACCCAGTCTGTAATAGGGAAAAAGAAAATTCAAATCATTTTCAAACCACAATAAAAGCCAGGTGGGAACAACCCCCAGACACATTTTATTCTGGATTATCTATGTGTTGCTCCAGATTATCCAGATAATGCAGATTAAATAAATAATGTCTGGATGAAGCTCAGGTGAGGGCAGAAATGTCAAAGTTATGAAGCAAATATGCCCCAGTATTAGTGTTTGCACTGCTAAAGGCAGGAGGACCATGTGAACAGCCCATTTCCTGCTTCTAGCAGCCAGATCTTCCATGGCCAATGATGTGGAAATTGTGAGGGTCAGGAATGAAGAGAGTAAAGAAATAGCTGGACTGGAACTATGGTGCATAGGTAGAAATAATAAAATTCAGGGTAGACATCAAAGTATTTGAAAAACGGTACAACTTTAATTTGTCAGAACAAGCAGGGAAGGGGTGGGTAACAGGAAGTTATTCAGGGAGTTGAAAAGTATGCTAGGTTTGGTAACATCAGTATAAAGACTATAATTAATGTAAAGGGGAGAAAGGGAGGTTATTTCCCTATAAAAATCACTCCACACGTGCCCTCTTGTAGCCTGCAGTTTAGGAAAAGAAAAGGCAAAACATGCATGTTCAGATTTGGATGATACATCTAAGAAAGCTCGTTTTTTTCAGATTAATTCACCATGGATTAATTAAACCAATGTTACCCGTTTACTCAGCTTTATCGCCTGTGACGATAGATCTACCAAGTTCCTTGTGTAAAACAAATAGAGAGATGGAACCAAAAGAGTTTAAAGAATAAGAGAAGATCCACATGGCACTCATAAGAACATAAGAGGAGCCCATCTAGTCCAGCATCCTGTCTCATGATTGCCCATGGGCATCACAAGCAGACACAGGGGCAAACCTCCTGCTCTCAAATCCCAACAAATGGCCTTAAAAATATCTTGCTTGTCCTCACAGCCTGAACGATATACTTGGGCAGCCATTCTGGTAGCCATTGATACATCTGCCATCCGTAAATTTGTCTAAGCCTTCCTTAAAGCCATCTAGGCTGGTAGCTGTTACCACTCTTCTTGCAGCAAATTCTGATGACCCTCTGGGTGAAGAAATCCTTCCCTTCCACTCCGGCAGCACCGTGGGTGTGCTTGAAGAGGGTCTGCATGGGGTTGAACCCACTGAGCAAGCCGTCTGGCATACATGTGGTCATTGACATTTGAATGGTGCAATGGGAGAAAGCACTTCCTCCCATGCTTCTGCCTCACTGCTGCCAAGGCATGGACTTTTTGGATAGCAGTCTTTGGGATGAATAGCCTGGCCCTGCTTTCTTAATCACAGAGATGGCCAACTTCTGGGGCAAAGATTCCCCAGCTGTGATGTTTACTGGGGCTGGGAGGGAGGGATGCTGTGTCCTACATGAGTATGACCTACCCCCTTTTCCATGTGCAAAGATCATATCTTCAAGATCCAGATCTTTGACATGGGGTCCTCCTGGAGATCTAGATCTTGAAAACACCTTTAATCAGATCCCCAGAAAATCCAGTTTTAAGGGCTTGAAGGACCCATTAAATCCGTATTTCCCCTGCCATTGTGGGGACAGGGCCTTGCAGATGGGGCCTTCAGTGGGCTCCAGTTGGGGGCAGGGCCTTCCCAATTGGTACCAATCAGGTACCAATCAGGTTCCTAATGGGGACTTAGAAGGGTTATAAGCCCTAGTGGGGAAAGGCCCCTTTGCTCCTAGAAATACCATCAACCAGATCCTGCATATAACAACGATGGAATGCTAAGGACTTGTGACAGGACTGGACATTTTTTGCCATGGTTAGATGATTTATGGTGCAGATCTACCATTCGCTTAATCTGGTGTTAAGATCCATTCAAGTCTCTGCAATTTACTTCTAATTGTACAGAACCAACCTCCCAGAAGTTGCTTTTCTCCCACAGGCTAAAATCTACCTCCATCATTAAAAGAAATTAAGCTGGCTGAACGTTCTTGGTTTTGGCATCTTTTGTTTTGATGTGCAATAGGAAAATTATGCAATTATCCCACAGACCGTCCACGCTTTCAGCTCTTTCATGTGCTTTACCACTTTAAATGTCTTTGCTTATTTCAACCACACAAGTGAAGCAATCTGAGAAATTAAATTGCTCACTTATCTCCATTATTTGAGCATATTTTACTTTGAAAATAATAATAAACCACTTTCTGTTCTCCTGGTATGCCTAGGCTAGTACCAACAATCTCAAATAATAATTGGATTGATGTTTAAGTGAAACAGCAATAGATATACTAAACAGTAATCACCGTTCTTAAGGTTAGTTTTTCCTTTCCTTTTCATAAGAACATAAGAACCTAACACATCTCCATTCTGGGGAGCGGAACCACCATTTCCACCATGCCTCCAGCAGTGATCAGACCCATAAAGATGTAGTACAAATGCCGCAGGGCACCTGCTGCCACTGCCAATGCAGATGAAGCCAGTTTGGTCTTGTGGTTAGTGTGCCAGACTCATATCTTGGAATCACAGGGTTTGATTCCGCACTCCTCCATGAAGTCACCTGGGTGACCTTGGACTAGTCACAGCTCTCTTCTGAGCTCTCACAGCCCCACCCACCTCAAAGGGAGTCTGTTGTGGGGAGAACAGAAGCTTGTCAGCAGCTTTGAGTTGCCTTAAATGGGTGAGAAAAGTGGGGAAAGAAAAGGCAACTCTTCTCCTTCTCCTTCTCCAGTGCCTTCTTGAGCAGCTGTGAGTGCTTTGCTTTGGAGGGGGAAGCCCAATCTATGACACATGTTCTTCCAGGGTGACCAAGTATCTTGAGGGCTTGCTGTTTTGTGCGGTGATGTTCTACTCTTAGCAAACCCTAGGAAAGAGTTGTGAGTAAGGATGTGCAAAAAAAATTTTTTTTGACATTCTATTTGAGTAGATTCAAATAATTGAAAATTCAATTCGCTTCTAATTATTTAAATTTGAATTCAACAAAATTGGATTCGAATGAAGCAAATTCGAATCCATTCATTTGAATCTTTGATTTGAATTTGCACTTACGAATGTCACCAAGATGCGTAGATGCCCATACACCTCTTCCCATACACGTCCGTATTTATCCTGTATGCAACCCGTTTTCATTCCGTACGGATCCGTACAAATGTGTAGAGATGTGGGAAAGGTGTGGATCTTCATGTACGCATCATGTACAAACCCGTACGCATAATTAGAACGAACAGTCCTGAAATTTGAATTTGAATGACAAAATTTGATGGAATTTCGAATGCCTACGAATATTCGTGCACATCCCTGTTTAAGGAAGTATTGGTACCAAACGTGCAGGTGATCCATACTGTATGTGGTGACCTGCACATGATGATGGCTGATTTGGATAACTTCTTGATGGCATCTTGCAGAAATCTGCCACTTTTGGGGGGAGGATTTTAAAAATCCCATTCTTGTGCAAATAAATAGAAGTTCTACATCTGTAAAGTAAGCGTTTCAAGCAAGTCCATCTCAGATTGTATTCTAGGAATTCAAGCCAGGCAACCAATTTAAGAGACAGCAAATTATCTGGGTGTATACCCAGCTCAGGCCCCAGTTTCTTCACTCCTTCCTGTGTCTTTACCTTGGAGAAATTGTGCTACGGGCCAAAGAATTGTCCAATCTCTAATAAATTGCCATCACCAGAACGGACAAGATTCAGCGGACATCGTACAGATGGGATGCATAATTATATACCCAATTCTCAGGTGTCTTAACCTGTCACGGTATGCTCTCAGTGGTCCTAAATTTGTCCTAAATAGGAACTTTCTTGGAAAGTTATTTTGTGAAATGCAGTGCTCCTGAAGTTGTTCTGCAAGACCTGAATTGATCTCAGTGGAACAATTTTTTCCCCTGCTCTCCTGTGAATCTTTGCAGACGATGGCAAAACGCTGAACAAAGTACCAGTGTTGCTTTAGCACTGAAAAGTGCTGAGTGAAATCTAATGATCAGTGGTTAAATGGTCCCATTTGACAAGGACTTGAGATTGCTTTGTGCATAAATGGCTATTGCATGTTTTAGTACAGGAAATCCTTATCATTCAACGTTTCCTCATTCGTGGGTCTTGCTCATCTGCATACAGGGAAACGAGATCGTTTCTTGTTAATTTCAAGAAAGAATCTTGCATGTCAATGACTTTCTCATGAAGATCAGGATTTTGAAAGTGGGGACTTAAAGTGCTGGTCTCTGCATTCGTAATTACAGTATTCATGTGAAAATCTTTGCAGATAAGGGAGACCCTCCTGGTTGTCCCACCACCCTCAGCAGTGAAATGGGTGGGCACCTGG